>JAMCCL010000836.1:0-15242 GCA_024516035.1 Bactericera cockerelli
TAACTCAAAATGGTTAAATTTTATATAAAAAACATAGAATTAAAAAGCTGAAATTTTAATAAACCCCTTTAAAATATATAAGTTTCATTTTCTTTTTTTTGCCACTTGAGATATAGTGATACCGCCAAAGCGCCGCCGAGTGCCCCGGAAGTTTTTTTTTTTAAAAAAAACCTCGAGCGCAAGCATTTAATAAAAAAAATGCATGCAAAACTTGAACCAACCCGTGGTAAGGCAATGCAAAAAAAAAAAAAAAAAAAATGACCCCAAGTAAAATTCTTTTAAAAATTTTGGGGGGGTTTCGTAAAAGCGGTTAATATCAAAAAATTTTCCCACAAAATACACTTCGTGTAAAAAGCGCCAAGAAAAAAAACAACCTTCCAAATAAATTACCTTGAAAAATGATTCCCCTAAAAAGGAACGTATAAATGAAGGCCAATTCTTGTAAACGGATATTAGGGGCCCACAAAAGACAAAATTTCAGAATTAACTAAAATTTGGGGATATATTTTCCCATTTTTCTGTTTTTAAAAAACAAAATTTAACATTAAAAATCTTGCAATTTAAACTAAAAAAATTTTGTTTTAAAACTTGAAATTTTTTAAATTTTTAAATTTTATGTTGTTAAAAAGCAGAAAAATGGGAAATATCATATCCAATTTCAAAATTCAAACTTGAGACTCTTTTGTGGCCAAAAAATATCCATTTAAAGAATTGGCCTTCATTTGAACACCCTTTTTAGGCAATTTTTCAGGTAATTTTTTGAAAGGATTGTTATTTTCTTGGGTTTTTGACCCAAGTTTTTTTTTTGGGAAAACGGTATTTTTGGTTGGTTACTTTTTCCCATTTGCAAATTCAACACATGAAATAAAGTAAATTTATTTTAAAAAATTTTCATGGTTTTTTTTCTATCTCACCATCTCTTTATACCCCCCAAATTTTTAAAATATTAATATTTCAACTTTTTTTTTTTTTTAGTAAGATCCTTTTTTAAATAACTCTAAAACCCAATCTGTTCTTTTTTATCAAATTTCGGCATTTATTTTGGGTTAAACAACTTGTTTTAATTTTCATTTAACTTGCAATTAATCGTTATTTTGAAAAGGGTTTAATCAAAAAAGGTAAACTTTTGGAAAAAAAAAGAAAACTATTTATTTTGGAAAAAAATAAAACAGGCATATTTTTTTCTTCGTTAATGATTAATTAGGCAAAAAGACTTTAAAAAATGACCTAAAAAAGTTTAAGTTCATACTTTTCAAGAAATTTTTTGTTTTATAGGGGGACTTATCCCTTACTGAAAAAAAAACACAAAAGGGGAAATTTAACCAAAATTTTATTTACCATTTTTTTTGGCAACCCCAAACCCATATTTTTTGTCAATTTGAGACAATTTGGCTGTATTTTAAAATAAGGTAAAAAGAAAATCATTTTCCCAAATTTAAAATATTAAAAATAAATAATAATGCTTTTTTTTTGGTTTTTATGTCACAATTTTGGGGTAGCGCAAAAACTAAGATTTTTTCCACTTTAATTTACAAATTTGTATTATTTTTTTGCTAAAATTCTGTTCTGGTCGCTGCTTCACTTTAAAAACAGCTATATTTTTCCTCAGGGGTATGGGGACCCCGAAAATCCAATACAGACAAAAAAAATCACCCCCCCTGGGAACGAACCCAGTCCCCTGTGTCAATGCCTGCGCGCTAATCGCCTCCACAGTACTACTTATACTTAAAAATCTGCAAGAGGTCTTGTTTTCACTATAAATAACATACAATAAAACAAACTTTGGGGCCTTTAACTAAAAAAATGCCCATAAATAAAAAAAATAAACTGAAAAAATTAGGGGAAACAACAAAAGTGTCTTCACTATGATCATTTCAAAAAGGGGTTTTAAATCAGGGGCAAGATTTTTTTATCCAAAAAATTCCTTATGACGATCGGATTTGGCTTTCTCGATGTGTCAAAAAAATTCTGGTTAGAATCCTTTTTTTCATAATTTTAACAAATTCAAAAAATTGGATTAAACACTTTTCAAAATAACTGATTCAATTTTTTTCAAAGGGTTTTGATTGGGAACGATCAAAATTCGGGCTTTTAAAAAAACTATTTTCTAAATTTTTTTATATTCTCCATTCTAAGACTAACTTCTGTCTCTCTCCTCCAAAAATAAAAATATCCAAAAATATTCTAAGCGATCCTTTTCCCTTCAAACCCCCTTTTGTTACCACCAACTACTTAAAAAAAATTTCCTAAAGACTTCAAGGAAACTAATACACTCGGGAGCACCAGATTTTTCTTTTACTTCCATCAATAAAAAAAAATTTTACAACAAAAATTAATTAATTGGGGTTTTTTTTTTTTAAAACAAAAAATGTTTTTTTAAAATTTATAAAAAGTAGATAGCCCCTTTTTTTAGATATTTTATATTTTTTTAGTTAGGGAAATTAATTTTAAATAGTTAGTACGGTAAAATGCCGTTTTTGTTCAAATAAAAAAATAAATAAAATCTATTTTTTTTATCTTATTTCTTTTTCATTTTATCCCAACTACTTCATACCGAATAAAATAATTGTTTATACCCAAAATAACGATACCGGGGTTTAAAGTTTACTAACATGCTTCTTTAAAAAACTTAAGGATCTTCTGTTAAAAACGCCCCCTATTTTTTTTTTTTTTTTTTTTTGCACCCTACCGATTCGAGAAAGAAAAAATACCTTCTAAGATCTCAGTAGATTTGTAAAAATAGGCCACCGCACATTTCTCCTCTTTAGATCCTTACTCGGACCAAGGGGGGGTTTATTTGGCAACTCATCCGTCTACATCCTTTTTCGTCCAGTATAGGGGAAGAGGTTCGCACCCCCCAAAACCCCTACAACTTTCAAATAAAAATTCACCCCCTTAACGGAATATTAAAAAAACTATTTTTGTTTTAACATGCTGGAATTTTCTGGTACAAAAAAAGAAAAGAGTTTTTTTTTTCTTTTTTGCAAGAAAGGGCAAGTATTACTGGTCCCCTTTCGTTAGTGTCTGGGGCCTGCATGAAAAAACGGAATAGGTGAGTTTCAAATTTCCCCCCACCTTTTTCGCACGTTAATTTTGTGCCGCCAAAAAAGGGATGTATGATTCGGTGCGGTCCTATACTTAAAATTTTTTTGTTTTTTTAAATGTACTCTGTTTTTTAACATTCCGCTGTTATTAATTTTTTAATATGTTGTGACAGTTACTTCAGCAAGGCTGTCCATTTCCCCCTTAAGGTCACCTAAGGTTAATATAGGGTTAGGTAAAATAAAATGAGGCCAGCCGGGTTTTTTAGAGGGTTAGGAAAATACAATAAGGCCCCCCTTGGGTTTTATGGGGGGGTAAATACAATAAGCCATCCCCTTGGGGTTTTTAAAAAGGGGGAGTTAAAATACAATAAGGCATCCTTGGGTTTTAGTGGGTTAGGTAAAATAAAAGGGGCCTTGCCTGGGTTTATTAATTGAAGGGGATGCCTAAAAGGAAAAAAATAAAAACCTGATATCGGGGGAAGTACCAGGGGCCCCCAATTATACAGACCTTTTTTAGGCGCCCCAAAATTTATACATACCTTTTTTAGGGGCACCGAACTCATAATTTTTTTTTTCCCCCCCGAACTCATACGTAGCCGTAAAGTCAAACCTATTTTTTCGAACCGTAACTTCTTACAAGATATAGGTGATTTTCTTGGAATTGTTTTTACAACTATACCCATTTAGGTATGTATGTGTATTATGTATTCTTTGTGTCATTATCAAATTCCCATTAAGGTTCTAGGTCAACACAAGAGATCAAGAGAACCGGAATCGCTTATGTGCACACAATAATATTGTAACCAAATTAACTATACATTTTTTGTCGATTCTGGGGTTTGAAAAGCCTTCCTGACTGGGTAGCGAGGATCTCACCTACTAAGAGTATAACATGAATTTTCTGTAAGTTGGCCAAATTGTTACACAACTCAAATTGATGAGTCACGGCTAGCAAGCCTGTGCAACATGTTATTTGTAAATAAAACTTGATCAAACATGTTTAATAATAATAATAATAATAACATACTAAAACTAGAGATGACTTTTGCCACACCTAATTAGGTGCCATCGACAGCGCGTTGAATACATCAATTCTCGTAGGATCACCAATGTTAAGCAAAGTCTAGCGAAGTGAAGACTTTATGATGCTGACTATCTGGCCCAACCCATGCTGGGTGAGGTTAATGTGAGAAGCAGGTTTGTCAGTTTCCTGCTAATGGAGGGTAGTATCCCCGTCGTGATATGCAGTTGAAAGCGAAGTTAAATCCATATTAAAATTATTTTAATGAGGACCTGCCTAACTAGGTACCTACCTACTACCTACCTACAATTATTTTAGTTTTGTATCCTTATAATCCTTATAAAAAGCCTTATAATATCTTTAAGGTATTTCATTGAATAATTCACTCACCCACATCTTAAAAATTAAAAAAAAACTAACTAGTCGAAAAATAGTAGTACATCTATAATATCTAAGAACCTAATGAAGGTCGATGAAAGAAAGATATCACACCCTACAGTTCAGCAATTAATCGATACCTTAATTTTATTTCATTTACGAGTGAGGGATCCCGATACTGTGAGCTCCGAAACTCGGAGAAGACACTCTAATCCAAAATATGTTGTGCGCTACCAATGACTTAAGGAGCTTGTAACTCAAAAACCGTAAATTTTTCGAAGATAGCTATTCTGACGAGGAATCATCTGCCAAAACTCAAGAATATGTCCTGAAAGTTTCAGCTCGATACAATATAGCCTTAATAGCGATTCATGTGATTACGTGAAGAGAGGTCGGTGAACGTCAAAAATCAACAAAAATGTTATAACTCATAAATTGTTATAATTATATAAAAATTACATAGAATTAAAAAAGCTGTAAATTAATCAAACCTTTAATATACTAAGTTTCAGCTTTCTATCATTTGCCACATTCGAGATATAGGCGATACCGCCAAAGCGCCGCCGAGTGACCGCGGAAGTTTTTTTTTGTTAAAAACCTCGAGCTGCAAGCATTAAGAACTCATAAACAAAATGGCATAGCAGAAACTTGAACCATATGCCCGTGGTAAGGCGAATGCGGAAAAAAAAAAAAAAAAAAAAAATGAGACCAAAGTATGAATCTTTTACTAATATTAGGGGTGTTCGTAAAAGCGGTTAGGAGTATCAGAAAAATATAAAATAAAAAGTAGTATTCTTCTATTCGACGAGGAAAAACACGAATATGAAGTAAAAAATGTAAAAAGTTTTGTCTAAGTAGGTCAAAATTACAAAAGAAAATACATACAAACTCGGTTTAGCGTAAGTATAGCACGCTCGTATTGTTTTTCTTGGCGTTGCAAAACTAGCGTTTTGCTTGATATAAAATAAAAAGTAGTATTCTTCTATTCGACGAGGAAAATACGAATATGAAGAAAAAAATATAAAAAGTTTTGTCTAAGTAGGTCAAAATTACAAAAGAAAATACATACAAACTCGGTTTAGCGTAAGTATAGCACGCTGGTTTTGTTTTTCTTGGCGTTGCAAAACTAGCGTTTTGCTTGATCCGAACATTCAAGTACAGACCATAAAAATTTCGGGCCCGCTGGGGACCGAACTTACTCGGCCACGCTAAATATGTGAGATAAAAAATACGTGAATATGAAGGTTCTTTATTGTAGTTCGATTAGAAAGAAAACATTAAAATTACAACTGAGATGCAAGTTTTACAATGCGCGGGAAAAAGAGCCACGATACAAATTAAAGTCACAACAGTGTATTTAATTTGTACAAATTTGTAATATAGATTTGTACAGATACAAATCTACAAATTAAAGTCACAACAGTGACTTTAATTTGTAAACGTTACGTACCGTAATCAAGTTTGTCTTACCGTAATCAAGAGTTTGCCTTACCGTAATCAACAGTTTGTCTTACCCTAATCAACAGTTTGTCTTACCGTAATCAAGAGTTTGTCTTACCGTAATCATCAGTTTGTCTTACCATAATGAAGAGTTAGTCTTACTGCAATCAAGAGTTAGGTCGGAATTAATAGACGTTATTGTAATACCTCTGTGGCGCTAAGTCACGGATTGCGTACTGTGTAAGATAGGGAAAACCGACACTTACCAACGACTTAAGTTATTGATGTTGTCTATTAATTCCGCCCTTAGTCTTACCGTAATCAATAGGTTGTCTTACCGTAATCATCTCCGAAATCGCTTTCAGCAAGCTGAGTTCCCACTTGACGACGTGCTTCATCGTCACGCCCGCGCCTGATATCACAATGATCAGGCCCGGCGAGCACACCTCCCCCTCATCCCTTAGCACGAGATCACAGATAGCTTGCGAGTGTTTGGTAATGCTCACGGCGTTGTAAAACTCAGGGTCCGGATCCGAAAGTAATCCCACGTGAACTCGGTAGCCTTCTTTGGTGGCTTTCGGCGGGGTTGCGAGATGTCTGGAATGAAATAATTGGCAGTTGGAGCAACAAACAATACTTCCGATTTCGAATATTATAGAAATTCATCGGAAGTAGTTGGTTATCATATTCGTGTTAATCACATTCGTGATATCACAACTACTCAAACTCGTTGTACTAAATCTACGCTGAAACCGGGACTTGAACCACAGACCTCCAGGTTACAAGTCCGCCGCCTTATCGATCAAGCTACTGAGGTCGGTAATTCATTGGAAGTAAAATCCATAGATTTAGAAAGTAGATAACGAACTCGGGTCGAAAACTGAAGCACCACTTCTGCATATGAAATAACATACACTACCTACCTCAATAGAATATGGCGGACACCATGTTAATAGCATGCTGTGACTATATTTACTACGCACGGTGAATGTATATCTACGCACGGTGATTGTATATCTACGCACGGTGAATGTATATCTACATTATCTACGCACGGTGAATGTATATCTACATTATCTACGCACGCATTTTGTGCATTGCACGTCATGTTCTCAAGTTCTCAGGCAAAAAAAAACTCACATGACTTTCTTCCGGTCTCTTTGTTCCGAGGAGCATGGGTCTCTGTCGGCGAACAGCTTCGGGTTTCGTGCTCTGAACGCATAGTAATTGTTCACACGGAGTTTGGTCTCCTCCAAATCGTACTTGCAGCCAAACAAATATTTGCGTAGAATTTCTTCATCTGAAAAATAATATGCGGAGGTCAAAAATGACAATAGATAGTTTGAGCAGATTTGCGATATGTTACGTTAATTTTTTTTAAAGATGAGTGTTTCACAGCCATTTTTATTTCGTAGCCATGAAACAGGAGCTACTGTAGACGCTTGTGGTCTATGTTGTAGCCTGCCCATCCCGTAGTATGCCTCCTCTCTGCTGGGCGAGAAGTGACACAATACTTCCCATTTAGGTGCTGGGTCAACACCCTTACAAACAACTGTAACTAAATTTTTAATACAAATGTTTGTAGGCGCGGGGGTTCGAACCCAGGACCTTCCGCATGGCAAGCGAGTGCTTAACCACTGATTTTGATCCTGTTTTGCCCTAACAAAGCAGATGTTAGGGGATGGTGGCTGTTTCATAATTCGTCTCTTAGGTATCAGTAGACCTTGGCTGTCGACTATTACATTACAGAGGGGGGTAATGTTATAACTCACTTCCGTGGAATGCTTTAAACCATAAGTGCCCCCGGGTAGTGCTAAATGAGTAACGCTTTCTGGATGCCAAACTGTCCATAAGATCTCCTGGCTGCTTAAATTATTTCAGTAAATATATGATTTT
This sequence comes from Bactericera cockerelli, assembly GCA_024516035.1. Classification (NCBI taxonomy): domain Eukaryota; kingdom Metazoa; phylum Arthropoda; class Insecta; order Hemiptera; family Triozidae; genus Bactericera; species Bactericera cockerelli. The sequence continues at coordinate 7,780 of JAMCCL010000836.1, forward strand.
GAATAAATTTATCCATACGTAAATAAAAAAAATCAATTGATTCCCTAGCTAGTAAAATTGTAATTATTCTATCGTATTTTAATATCTAACATCTTATAATTATGTCTAGTAAAATCTAAATCTAATATTGATTAAATTACCTAGTTTGGGAAGGTGACGCTGTTGGACCAGCCATTTCCTCAGCTCATTCACGTGGTCACTCACTTTCTCCTTGGAAGGAACGTTTTTCCTCTCCTTGAAGTGGTCAATCTCCTCCTTTGTAAAGGGCACTAGTGGACTTTTTACTTCGCTCATTTTATCTGTAAGAGTGTGAAAAAAAATTAATTTGTTATCATTTTAATTTTTGTTTTTTTACATCTACACTGATATATACTTTAAAGTTTAAAGGATCATTTAAAGGATATATCAGCAATAGTTATCATATTTGTGATAATCATTTTCGTGACTTATTATCACAAGTACTGAAAACTCCATTAGCTGGAATTTTGCTGGATTTTTGAAAACCAACTACCTACCCACGTTAACCTCAATCAACCTGAGTTGGTCCGGGAATAGCCAGTATCATAAGGGTTCGACATTGAATGGTCACACTGGTTACGCATCAAGTCCAAACCCAGCTAAACGGTGATTAACTTCAGTGACAAAACGGGAAATTGTGTATTCAACTTGGTCTCAATACTCCCAACGCTGGACTACATATTTACCTATAATTATGTAATACCTACGAGTATAAGAAGGTAGTATAAAATGAAGTTGGAAGAAATCGACATTTCCAAACTCTTTTGGTTTGTAGAGGAAACTAATATATAATAATATTAAGAATAACTCTTTATTGACAAAAAGAATATTGTCAAATAAGAAAAGGGCGTGATTATTTCCTGAGGCAATCTCTGCCATCAATACGGTTACCACTTATTTGATATCACAGTTGATATCAGAAACTAACAATAGTTTAGAAAAAGAAACTGATGGCAATTAGCTAGAGTCATTTAAGTACCTACATTTAGGTAATGGCACTTCAGAATCTAGTTGTTTCTTACAAAATAGTCTAAGAATTTTTTCTTACAAACATTCCCAGTCACGTGTTTAATCAGTAACAACTATGTATGCATGATTGCTTATGATTCGGGAAGTAGGAACACCTATACGATTAGGAAAAACACCAGTTTTTCTTAATCATACAGTTGGGACGCTGGGAGTCTTACAAGAATAGCCCTGGTACCACACAGAATAATCTAATGTTACCTATTAAAATTGTAAGCGGCCTCAAGGGAGTCCCGAAAATCGTTTATTCCAGGGTCCTCGTTGTGGCCGCCTACATTTACTCAAAAAAATCAGGTGTGTGGCCGCTCAGTATATGTATAGGTACTATAGGGCTTTAGTGGTCTGCTCTTCATAAGTTGGGAATAACACCACCCATCGGTCATGCTTATATTATGCTTATGTTAAAGAGGTGCTATTTTATACTGTTAGCGTAATGGAACTCCCTGTCTCGAGCCGACAATCTAAATAAAGCACTATTATACTACGCTTTGTTTAACTTTCCACCTGTCGCTGGCCTATAGGCAGAAGCAAAGAGGATTTTGGGGGGGGGGTGGGTTTAACGTTTCTTTCAACTGCATGGTCATATTGGTCATATCACAACGGGAGTGTTACCCTCACAAACCTACTACCTACCAACATTAACCTCACCCAGCCTAGGTTGGGCTGAAATGCCAGCATCACGAAGTCTTCACCTCGCTAGACGTTGCCTAACTTCAGTGATCCCACGAGAACCGGTGCATACAACGCACTATCGACTCTAGCTCAAAGAGGATTGATTATGTATTTCTATCAATCTTGACGAACTGAAAGATGAAACGCTTGCAAAACTTCCTTGTTTTTTAAACCAAGGTTACTAGTTCAAAGTCATGGGATCTACAATTTTCAAAGTCATGAGATGAATACCCATCAAATGCAAGCATACAGAAACAAGGACATGCCTCCGAATAAAAATATCGACCTAAAAGGGAATGAGATTCAGGAGAAGAAGGCCTCTTGTCGAATACATGCTACTTGATTTTTCAAGGAATAATATACAGGATAAATAATATTATTTATTTAACAATAATTTTAGTATAATAAATTCAGAATTCAGCATTAATTAATTCGTGTGAATCTCTTTACCTTCATGCGTACCAGCTGTAGGTACATTGAATAAGATCTCTAATAATATCGCCTGCTTAGAGTAACATAGCAGACGCACGGTAAATACATGAGGATCCCACCAAAGTTAGTCAAGTTATCATATCTGTGTTAATCACAGTAGTGATATCACAATTACTCACACTAGCTTTACTAAATTTTTGCTCAATATGGGACTCGAACTCGAACCAAAAGGTAAAAAAACGGTTTAGCATAACCTAGATAAAAAAAAACGCTTGCATACGAGTCTGCAACCATTGGGACATTTTCATCTTTACTATTCAAGGTCCAAAACCCAACTGACCAAATTTCGTATTGTGCGCATGACACATACCTTCTCTCTTCTCTCCCTCTACAATTCAATACTTCGCCATTGTGCGCATGACACACACTTTCCCTCTTCTCTCCCTTTACAATTCAATATTTCGTTACATCATATCGTTACATAATATCGTTACATAATTTCGTTACATAATTTCGTCACATAATTTTGGTTATGTGCCAGAGCAAAGACATGAAAATGTCAAAAAATTATGGACGGCATATTGAATAAATCCTTTCGCTCTGAAAGTTTCTCCAAACGTCCAATCATTCTCTGCTACATTTCTAAATGATATTATCCCTCTACATTTCCCAATGAAGTTAACGAAAAAAAAATCTCAAAAAACAAAATTACGTCACTGAGATTCTTTTTTAAATTTGAGTTTTATGACAAAATTTTCTTGATTTTGGGGTTTTATCTTTGTAGTTAGCGGGTTTTTATTCGAATACATTTTTTTGGTATCATCAAATTTAAAAATCCACAATTTTTTTTCTCCAAAATTCAAATTCATTTCTGAAAAATCTTTCCATTAGAAGCGCTTCGCGGAAAAAATAGAAATACTAAGTACCAGCCGACCGACCATGCCTCGATAAACTCACCCCATTCCGCAGGTGTGTCCTAGAGTTATTACAGAGAGACGCGTGTTTTGTAAAATATCTCAGATTATATCAGTTATGTAAATTGAATTCACGTCGATGGCATGTTGAATACACCGGTTCCCTTCAGAACACCGAAGTTAAACGACATCCAGCGAGGTTAAGACTTGGATGGGTGACCATTCAAATTCTAATTCTCGTGACGCTGGCTTTTCCCGGCCCCACTCAGGCTGGGTGAGGTCAATGTGAGTAGCAGGTTTGTGAGTTTCCTGCGAATGGAGGGTAAAACCCCCGTCGTGATATGACCATGGCAGTTGAAAGCGACGTTAAAACCCCACTTAAAAAAAAAATAAATAAAAAAAATAACTGGAAGAGTACAAAAAAATACAAAAAACCCATTCGAAAAATAACAATTTATCTTTCCATTTAGGATTTTGACCATAATATTTTGCGATAATTGACGGGATTACTATACGTCTTGGACTTACTGTTGGAATAATGGCTCATGAGTCCTAGTCGGGCAGTATCAACAATGTAATACCTTCAGTCAAACCTGGATTTGAGAGAACTGAAGGGACCAGAAAACTTCTCTCTTTTATCCAGTTTCGTTCAAAGGAGGTTATTTGCCCTTGCGGAGAGTATAAATTTAACCTGAAAATCGTTCTCTGATATCCAGGTGTCTCTTAGGTATATTCAGTTCTCTTATATCCAAGTATTATTATTTTATGTAATTTTTTTTTAAAGAGAAAAGAAAAATAACATTTTTGCAAAGTACGAGGTAATGGCTGGTAGATATATTATGCAACTATAAATTGTAGAGATCTTTGGCGCTAGTTCTAGGTATAAATTATCATTTTAACCACCTGCTTGTCAAAAGTAGTTTCTGCATCAATAAAAATATAAAAACCTCCTGAACTACCTTGAACTTCTTTTAGTTTTTCCAATTGATTCAGATAAGTACCGCCAGTTATGTAAGAAAAAATGGAGGATCTTGAATGATCAAGATTATTCTAGCCAGCGTCGATTGCGCGTTCAATACACCGGTTCTCGTAAGATCAGTGAAGTTAGGCAACGTCTAGCTAGGTGAAGACTTCGTGATACTGGCATTTCGGCCCAACCCAGGCTGGGTGAGGTTAATATAGGTAGCAGGTTTGTGAGTTTCCTGCGAATGAAGGGTAACACCACCGTCGTCATATGACCATGCAGTTGAAAGCGACGTTAAATCCAAAAAAAAAAAATCTAGATGTTAAAGAGACAGCAATAAATACATCAGATTGTCTTTTAGGAGGCTTATTAGTGTCCAAATACCATAAGTACAAATACCTATCTTACTTTTCTACTTAGAAATACCTACCGACCCTCTCTGCGATCTAAATAATTTATGTCCGGGTGTATTTGATGGTGTTAAAAGATTCTTCCCAGCCTGTGCACTCTACTCACTTTGGGGGCCGTTTCACACCTTCAAAATTTAGGGCCACGATTTTCTTCACACGCGCTTCAATGTTTCAAAAGTGTTGGATTTTGAAATAAAATTGTAAAAAAAAATATTTTCAAAATAATCACAAAAGAGGCCGGAACATGGCAATATGTAAAGATACATAGATTACAAACCTATAGGTATGTAGCACATACTATACCTACATAACTACTTATATAATTTTATCAAAATTGAAGCATATGTTGAAGAAATCTCTTGTTACAAACGAACAAACAGACAGGCTATCTGCAAAATCGTCTTGATAAAACTATGAGGACCGAATCATAAAAGAGGATTAAATATTTAAGATAAGAGCCAGACCCTACCTCAAGTCGGAGTTTTAACTTTCAACCAATCACAGCTCACTATAGCCCGGCTTGAGGGACGGTCTGGCTTATCTTAAATTTAATCCTGTTTTATAGTTCGGCCCTAAGACACTCATTTTGTTAGTTCAATAATACCACTAACAGCAACAATTTTATTATAATAGGTATAAGTTATACAATCAAAAATCCTGGATTAATAATAGAGCAAATGGATTGATAAAAGATGATTTGGTAAAAGAAGATTTGGTAAAAGAAATACACTCTTTTTGAGAAATGTTGATTGGAGGAGCGAGCGTAAAGTGCTTCCAGGAACAGTGCCCAAAAAATTCGACTGCCAAGTTTTTATTTAAAGACAAAAATTTGTTTTAACAAAACTTACAAATACTTCCTGTGATTTCCTGGTGTGCTTCTGATTCACAGGGAACAAAGCAACAGCTAGTTAATATGACAAAAAACACTCTCTGATGACAGAAAAAGTAATTCTATGAAAAGCTCAGTTCCTTGTGCGGTGAGAGTGTAATTGAAGATGAGGAAGACGTCCGATCTCTGAGTGGAAACTGGTTCTGCGATGTTCACGTATCAGAGTACAACTTGGGAATTGATAATAGAGGAAATGCAACAACAAATTGTGTACCCAGTACCTGTGTTTGCCTCTAAATGGGAAATCTTTGTGTACCTAACGTGATCTGGCTTGTCAGGGTTACCTGATAGGACAGGCCAAGTGATTTAGAGAAGAGCGAAAGTTTCAACGTAATGGAAATTATCGAGAGACAGAGAGAAAAATGCTCTTATATTTGAAACATTATGTAACTTCTGACCTCAGTAGAACCGTCAAGAGGTATTTTTTTTGTCGAAAACACCTCGGCCGAGGTGTACTTACTTTCCGTGTCCATGATTGTGTCATGGTGGTGGAAGGATGGATCGGGGTATTAACCCCTGTGGACGCCCCTAAACATTTTCTGGGCTCCTTCCGTATCCTGTGTGTGGTGTAGTACACGTTTATTGTGTAGTATTGTTTCTGTATAAAAAATCACGGATAAAAATAATAATTATTTTTATCCGTATTGTGATATCAACATTGTAAGCGTTCGATTCCCGGTGACCTGGTTTCGATTATCGGCAGAATTTTTCTGCTCTGTACTTTGATGCCCGCGGTCCACTCATACTTCGTAAGGAGAAATGAGAAGCTCAATATTTTTGGTTTTTCAAAACGTATAATGTCAGGTGGTTAAGTACACTGGTAGTCAAGTGGTTAACACGGTATCTGGTAATCCAGGTAGCGCAGGGATCCGTTGGTTCGAATGCCACCTAGTGCATGAATTTTTCTTCATTAATTTGAGTTTGTGACCACATAATAATAAAATTCTGAGGGTTAGGTGGTAGAAAATGCTTTGAGCATCAACCTCGCCTGGTGGTTAAATTCCACTAAAGAGTAATATTATTATTTATGTAATTTCGCTTAAATTAACTATCCATTTCGAGGCAAAGTCTTTTTTTTTAATGTGGGTTTAACGTCGCTTTCAACTGCCATGGTCATATCACGACGGGGGTTTTACCCTCCATTCGCAGGAAACTCACAAACCTGCTACTCACATTGACCTCACCCAGCCTGAGTGGGGCCAGGAAAAGCCAGCGTCACGAGAATTAGAATTTGAATGGTCACCCATCCAAGTCTTAACCTCGCTGGATGTCGCTTAACTTCGGTGTTCTGAAGGGAACCGGTGTATTCAACATGCCATCGACGCTGGCTAGAGGCAAAGTTTGAGCCTAGAGTTGAGAGTGTTTTTCTTTCTTCTGCTGGTTATACCTGCATTCCCAAATGGTTCACAGAAGTTGATGCGCTGTGCTCCCACCACTTTATATTTCCTATACTACTTTATTTTAAGATGAGTGTTTAACAGCATTTTTAATTTCGTAGCCATGACACAGGAGCTACTGTAGATGCTTGTGGTCTGTGTTGTAACCTGCCCATCCGTAGTAGGGCCCCTCCTCTGATGGGCGAGAAGTGACAAAATACTTCCCATTAAATTTAAGTGCTGGGGTCAACACGAGCGCTACGGTTTTTGCGCTATATTAACCTCACCCAGCCTGGGTTTTGGGGCCCCAAAAAGCCAGCATCACGAAGTCTTCACCTTGCTGGACGAAATTTCATACGTAAAAATTACAGATAAGCAATTCATATCAGTTCCCGAAGATTATGCATTTGCATATATTTATTTGAATTTGCATAATTTATTTAGCAAAAAAAAAACTTTTAAAATCCTCCATTAGAAAATTATCAATAATTATACAACACACACTACTGACCGTGAAAATCGTGGATATAAATAATTAATTTCCCTGTGAAAAATACTATGATTAATAACGTAAATTAATGAGAAGCTAGTAACTAGGTATCAAGAGATTTACTTCCGAGAAATTTCTAATATTAGAAATCTGAAGTATTTGTGTTCGTTTTTCTAAAAAAAAAAAAAAAAATTTCTGGCGTTTCATAACCTTCTGAGCAACTTGGTTTTTTTTGTGTGTCTGATGGTCTGTCAAAAATATTCAATAAAAAA
>JAMCCL010000837.1:0-15214 GCA_024516035.1 Bactericera cockerelli
TCCAAAGTACCAAAAAATTCAAATGAATCCTGAAAGGCAAATTCAAAGTATCACCAAAATTCGGGGTTTTTCTGTTTTACATCTTCACATAAAGTATGGGATTTTGATCTTTTCTTTGCTGAATAAAAATTTTTAAAATTTGCAAATATTCTTTGATAAAATCTGAAACTGACGAAAGGGGTAAAGAATAAAAATTAAAAATTTTTTCTATCTTTTTGGGGTTTTTTTTTTTTTTTTCCCCAACCCCAAAATTTTTTTTTTTCAACTTTCATCCCTGACTAGCCCTAACGTGGTTTTCTATCTTAATATGGTCCCTCCTCCTTTTTTTAAGATGAGTTTTCAAGCACTGTAACGCTTGGGGCTGTTTTTAGCCTCCCCACCTCGTATACCCCCCTCGAGGTCGAGTAGGACACAATATTCCCCAAAAGGGGTGCGGGCAATACGACGCCGGAATTTACCCTTACAAACAAAAAAATTAAAAACCAAATTAAAAAAAAATTTTTTGTGGCAGGGGGATCAACCCCGGACCTTAACGGCAAGCGAGTCCCCGCTAATCACCACATTCATACAATATTCTCCACAATTTGTTTACAATTTTTCAAATTCTTCCTGTTTGGTTGTTTTTTACAGAGATCTCCAAAAAAAATTATCGAAAGGGTGGCATTGTTCAACCTCATGTTGAAGGTTTTTGGGTGTAGACTTTTTTTAACGGCTGGAGGCCTTCCCAACGATTCTTTTGGTTTTGATTTTTTTAACGGCCGGGGTTTTCCCTACATTCCTCCCAAAAATTTAAAACTCCCCAATGGATTGGGACGTTAAAAACACCTCATCGGACTAACAACATTTTTTGTGAAATTCTGCTAACACGGACGAACTCAGGCGTGGAAAGGGGGGCCAGAGGCTGGTTTTTCCAAAATTTTTTGGGGGAATAAATAATTCCCCCCTTTACCCCCCCTTTTGGGGGCTAATAAGCCCCCTTATTCCCTCAGTAATCCAAACGTATATTTGTGGAAAAACCCTATGGGAATAACTTATCATGCCCCGGCGCGGGCTTCGACCCACACCCTAAAACACCATCCGACTAACCTTGACCACTGACACCAAAGTATCTTAAAAATTTTCCAACGCCCTCCTTTTAAAATCAGAACAAATGAACAAAAGCATTTAAAAATTTTCCTTCCTTTTCAAAAAATTTTCCCCAATTTAAAAACCACACAAAAATTAAAAAAAACGAGGCAAGAAAACTCGGTTGTCCACTGAAGATATAATTACATTGGACTAACATTCAGAACAAAAAAGCATTTGGCTGTGAAACTAAAAAAATGGGGGACATGTAAAAACCCTTTACTCAAGAGGGGGTTTTAATCTCCATTTAAATATTAAATTCTCTTTTTTTTACCTGCACACATTTACCATTACTTACTTTTAGAGCAAGCCTTATAGAAATTCCTAATTTACATTTTAAGTTTATTTAAAGGGGGGATTACGACAATTACTCATTTTTTTTTCTCAACTGTCTACCTTTATGATTGTAATATACTACCTTGGGAAAATTTTTAATTTCTAGTTGAAATCCCGGGGGGTTTTTTTGCTTTGGCTAAAAATGAACAGACTTTTATTTTTTTTTAAGACCACCATCAAAAACAGGCGTAAACCCCAATTTATTCAGTTCTAAAAATTAAAGCCTTTTTTAATTTATTCTAGCACAATTTAAAAAAAAAGATTTTTTTGGATTTTTTTGAAATGTTTTTTTTAATGGAATACAAATAAAGAAACATTGGAACAAATAACAAACCAATAAACTCACATAGGGGAAAAAATATTTTAGGGAGAAGTATATAAAAGATTGAAGAAAAAACAAATAATTAAGATAAACCCACTTGATCTTTGATCTTGGGGTGTTATCACATGAACGTTTTACTTTTTAAAAAAAAGTTTAGGAAAAATACAGGGGAAAAAATTAATTCTATGGATTTTTTTTTTAGAAATACACTCTAAAATCACAAGGGGAAAAAGGGGGAACTAGGTTTACATTTCGAACTACAATTCTTTAATTTTTTTTTTTTTATCCCTGTTTTTTAAATTTTTTGGGGGGAACAAAAAATTCAATTCTTTTCTTCAAAATTTCCCCAATTTTTTCAAGAAAAGAAGAGAAAAAAAAAGAAAAGAAAAAAAGGGGAAAAAATGAGGGTTCATATAATGAATGACCGTTCATCACTGATTCCAGGCCCAGAAAACTTTTCCATTTTTAACTCACCAGGAATAACTTGAAGTCACAATATCACATTTTTGACAGTTTGAAAGTCTTCAGGCATTTTTTTCTCTTGGGGGTTGATTTTACCAAAAGCCTTGAAATTGGGCGTTAATTTTTAGAATAGCACACTTTGAGTCTTTTCAGGTCATGAGGGTCAGTAGCCCTTTTATAGTGTCTTTTTCACGGGTATAATATCAACATTAATTTTACAAAGAAAGAGACAATGTCTTTCTCATCAAAATAATTTTTTTCAAAAAACATACGTTGCTGTTTGGTTTTTTTCCCTTTCTTTTCCTTTGCTTTCTATTGGGGGTCATTTAAAGACATTTTTTGGTTTCACTTTTGGAAGCCTTGGAATTGTTTCTGAACTAGGAAAATTATCACCTTTTTCCCGGGTTTTTTGGAATTTTTTTAACTCCAGGTTTAGATACATAACTACAGATCACTTTGACGGATTTATTTTTTTTTGCTTTTATTTTCTTTCTTTCATTTGTTTATTTTTAATAATAAAAATACAATACCTAAAAGATAAAACCTTCTGTCAACATTTTTATTCAAAAAAAAACATACATAAACCCCTTTATTTGGGGCCTTTTTAAAATAAAAATTTTGTTTATAAAGCCAACTCACCAAATTTTAAAAATGTTTTTAACTCCCACCCGTGGGAATACTGACTACCAAGAAAAGTTTCCGTTGTTCTTCATTTGCATTTGACTGTGGTTTTCCTTTTTAAAAATGGGGAAAGAAGATCAGGGGATCCCCAAGGATATTTCAGCAACGGGAAAAAATTAAGATATTCAAATTTTTTAGTTTTATTTTTAGATTGAGTGAGTTAAAATCACCAATCCATGTTGGATTTATAGTTACAGTCTTAGACATTTTTTCCGGGGTTTTTTACAAATAATTATTTTTTACTTTCTCACTCTTGATTTACTACCTGATAAATCATGAACAAAAAAGAAGAAAGAAAAAAAATCAATCACTATTAATATCTAAATTCAAAAAACGGGAATTTTAGCATTTTAATTTAAACATAAACTTTCAATTGTTTAATTGTAATAAATGGATTCAATGCGGCAATGCAGCCTGCATGCTTGGAACTCTACCACATGTCAGTGGCATGGATCAAATATACAACCTTCAATAGATGTGTTAATTACTTACAACATATTTAAGGACAGAGGTGTAGTATGTGATGAAGATGAACCTAGACTCAGAAAATGGAAGATTTTAGAAGAGTAGTTATTAGACTGTTTTATCTCATAGGGGTAAGAAAAAAATGTCAGAATTTTTACAACGCTTAGGCAGAAATGAGTTCGGCTTTTGCAGAAAATTGAGATAGACAAAATTTCAAGGCAATCAGAGTACGTTAACAGGACCCGCTCTGGCCTCAAAGTTTGGAAATTTGCCAATTTTCGAGGTTGAGCTGACATTTTCGGCCATAAACTCGAGAACGAAAAATCATACGAGCTTTAAAGATATATCAAATGAAAGACCATTTTGTTGGCTTTACTTTATTGTTAATACTAGTTCCCGAAATCTTAATGGTTACTGACTAAATTAAGAATATGTAGTCGAAAACGGACCAGGTACCCAAAGTAGAGCATCTAATGCATGATAGGATAATGGGTGAAAATACTTATGATTTATAAAACTTATACATGAAAATGTTAGAAGAATAGTTTTGAATGATTTTTTGACACATTATGAACAATAAATACCCGTTTTTTTACCAACTTGATAGTTTCTGACAGGTTAAGGCATGGCCAGAAAAACAAAAATAATAATACAAACATATTACGTCAAAGTTATCTCATTTTTTTTTATTGTAGAACTACAAATATCTAAAATTAAAAAGTACAAATAGGTAAAAATTTCGTCAAAAAAATACAAATTAAGCAGTAAAACTTAACTTAGTTAGTTGGGAGAGGTTAGAGAGGGAACTTTTTTGAAGAATCAGGATAGAGTCTCCTACATTTACTCACAACTTGTGGGACAAACTGTTTTCTGACATTCCTCTCTAGTTATAAGTCGCTGAAGTCACTCATCAACTTAACACCTCTCTTGGGCTGTGTCGTTTACAACTTTAAGGGATTGTACAATTTTAAGTCCTTTCTGATACTGAGGCTCACCATGCCAAATTTAGGAGTCTACCCTCACAAAAGTCAGTTTTTATAGACAAATCGACTAAAGAAAAGAAAAGTTCCGTGAGTAATGAATTCTTTAAGGCCGCCTCTCACATAAGCTGGTATGTCTTTTATTCGTACTGTAATGTTGACATTTTTTGTCCCCTCTGTATCATCAGATGAACTGAAAAGCTTTGCAGCCATTCCAGACTTTTCATCATGTGACAAAGTTGGATCGAAAAATCCCAAGCCAACAATTTAGGCATTCAAGTACCACAGGTGATAGACAACTTTATTTAGTGCTTTCTCTGAACTAAGTGTTTTGATACGACAGTATCAAACACAGGTGTGGAGTAGAAGGACCCTGCACATTATTAGAAAAAATGTTAGAAACGGGACTTACTCTCCTTAGCATATCGGCACAACATTTTAGAAGTTGTCTTGAGAAGCGTTTTTTAACTGTAAAATGGTTAGTAGAACTGAACCTCATCCAGATAATTATTTAAGAGCGCGATTAGCTCAGTGGTTAAGCACCGCTTGCCATGCGGAAGGTCCTGGGTTCGATCCTCCGTGCCGACAAAAATTTGTATTCTTATTTTGGTTACAATTTGTTTGTAAGGGATACCTTCCAGTGCGCTCGTGTTGACCCAGCACCTAAATGGGAAGTATTGGGGTCACTTCCACGCCCATCAAGGGGAGGCATACTACGGGATGGGCAGGTTACAACACGACCACAAGCGTCTACAGTAGCTCCTGTTTTTTTGGCTATAACCTGTGGTACTTGAATGCCGAAACTGTTGGCTTGGGATTTTTCGATCCAACTTTGTCACATGATGGAAAAGTCTGGAATGGCTGCAAAGCTTTTCAGTTTCTTCTGATGATACAGAGGGGATAAAAAATGTCAACATTACAGTACGAATAAAAGCCATACCAGCTTTTGTGAGAGGGGGCCTCAAAGAGTTCATTACTCAGGAAACATTTCTTTTCTTCAGTCAAATTTGTCATAAAAACTGACTTTTTGAGGGTAGACTCCTAAAATTGGCATGGTGACCTCAGTATCAGAAAGGACTTAAAATTGTACAATCCCTTAAAGTTGTAAACGACACAGCCAAGAGAGGCGTTAAGTTGAGGAATGACTTCAGCGACTTACTAACTAGAGAGGAATGTCAGAAACAGTTTGTCCTACAAAGTTGTGAGTAAATGTAGGAGACTCTATCCTGATTCTTCAAAAAGTTCCCTCTCTAACCCCTCTCCAACTAACTAAGTTAAGTTTTACTGCTTAATTTGTATTTTTTATTGACGAAATTTTACCTATTTGTACTTTTAATTTTAATATTTGTAGTTCTACAATAAAAAAATGAGAATAACTTTGACGTAATATGTTTGTGTTTTATTATTTTGTTTTTCTGGCCATGCCTTAACCTGTCAGAAACTATCAAGTTGGTAAAAAACGGTATTTATTGCTTCATAATGTGTCAAAAAATCATTCAAAACTATTCTTCTAACATTTTCATGTATAATTTTTATAAATCATAAGTATTTTCACCCATTATCCTATCATGGCCTTAATGCTTTACTTTGGTACCTGCCCGTTTTTCGACTACATATTCTTAATTTAGTCAGTAACCATTAAGATTTCGGGAACTAGTATTATACAACAAAGTAGGGTCAAGGGGGGTATTTACGAACAGGGGGTAATTACGAACAGTGGTCATTGTACTTAAACAGGATAAGATATTTCGAATCTGGTGTTTGAATACTATTATTTTGAATTGTTTTTACAGGTTGAACACGAGTTTTCGATAGTATTTATTTCAGTTGTAGTTAGTAAGCTAGTGAAAATAGATCTATCAAAAAAATTGATTTTTGAAGTTTTTGATTTTTTTTAAAACAATTTTTTAGGTAAGTGTTACTTGAATTTTTATCATTATTTTACTTTTAATTTTTTGATAAGCATGTTTTTGGTTATTATTTTACAAAAATAATTTTTTTTAACCATTTTTTTAAGTTATATTTTTGGGTGTTCTTAATTACCCCCGCATTTTTTTGCTATGGGGTAATTACGAACGCATATTTTGGGTGTCTGTTTTACCCTATAACTTTTTTGTATTTATCAAAAGACTCAGAATGCCCCGGAACTACAAGATGAAGAAACCACCTCCTTTGTATACAGAAGCACAAAATGATATCTGCTATCGTATTAGATGTTTTTAATGGCAACCTGGCTGTCAGAAGAGCAACGGCAGTGTTTTGAGATTCCGCAAACCAAAGTAGAATTTTCCAAACGTAAGGCTCAAAATCCTGAAATACTGGGAGGTTGTAAGAAGTACCAAGATATTAGTACCCTAATGTATTGAACCAATGAAGGTATTTGTGTACTTGAACATAGCAAAAGAAAGGAAGAAAAATGAAAGTGTAAAACGAAAAGAAATATAAGGAACAGTTTCAAAAAAGAAAAAGAAATGGAGGTAGAAGAAGACAAATCTGAGATTAACAATGACCTAGAAACTATTGATAAGACCAAAATCTGAAAAAAAAAAAATTAAAAAAATATATAAAACACCTTTCAAAAGCTCTCATAATTAACTCTTACTATTATTATGCTTTTATTACCAGCCTCAGTGGCGTAACGGTTGTGACTACTGCCCGTAGTCCAAAGATCCTTAGTTCGATTCCCGGTTGGAGCAGACTTTTCGCACAGAAAATTCTGTCCCCTCCGAACATGTGAGGCTGGCGATTCCGGCCCCACCCAGCCTGGGTGAGGTTAATGTGGGTGCTGGTACGATTCCAGCAAATGGAGGGTGAAACCCCCATCCTGTCTACCTCAAGTCAGGATGTTAAAACCAAATAGAATCAATGGACATGAAAGGAGCCTAGACATTGGATCTGGGCGTCCATATAATCCTCTCACCACCGTGATTTATGTATCTTTACCTATCTCACGGACATGAAATTATTATTATTACTATTATTTGCAAGATAGAGATACCCTATTTGATAAGAGCTGACTACCTTCGTGGTTAGGATTCAAACCACTATCCTGTGTGTCCATAAACTTTGCATATTGTCATACAGGTGGCTAAAGACACAAAGTACAATTTTGGTGTATTATTTGTACATAAAAAGCACATATTGCCATTAAAAAGTTCGTTTTTAATATTGTATAATGTGTTTCGCATTTACCCCCGTCAGGCGGGGGTAAATGCGAACAGGCGGGGGTAAATAAGAACACCACTAAACAGATACTACAGTATGCACAAAACTATTTATAATGCACCATTAGAATGCTAAATAAGTCTATATACCAAAAAAATCACAAGACATGGATTTTACAAAAGCAACTCAGGGTTACAGACATGTTTATAAAATGTAGCTCAAAATCGTTCGTAATTACCCCCCTTGACCCTAAAGCCAACAAAATGGTCTTTCATTTGATATATCTTTAAAGCTCGTATGATTTTTCGTTCTCGAGTTATGGCCGAAAATGTCAGCTCAACCTCGAAAATTTGGCAAATTTCCAAACTTTGAGGCCAGAGCGGGTCCTGTTAACGTACTCTGATTGCCTTGAAATTTTGTCTATCTCAATTTCTGCAATAGCCAAACTCATTTCTGCCTGAGCGTTGTAAAAATTCCAATATTGATTTTTTAAAAACCAGTCTAGTAGTTTATGTATTATGTTTTTTGTAAAATTTTGGTCCAATGCACTCTTTATTGTTTTACTGTCTAATGCTCTCTAAAAAAGAAAAAAAAAAAAAAAAAACAAATAATAAATTTTGGGTACATCTTTTTCAAAATATGTATTCTTGATCATCTTTACCAAAAACAAAGTGAATAAAAAAGTAATCCCTAGGTAAAAACTTTCTTGTTATACAATCAATGCATTTCTTATGCAATTTAAATCCTCAGGCCTAGCACATTATTTTCATCACCAGGCCCAGTGTTAACATTAATGTCACACAGGTATAAATTGCTGAGGCAGTGAACATAAAAATAAGAAATCACTCCAGCAGTAAAGGTTCTACAAAAACCATGAAAATACCTAAGAATTGAACTAAATGTATTTATTAGAAGTGGGTCAGTCTCTTGTGCACATATTAAGGTAAAATATACTTCATCAAAGGTAAAAATTGTAGTTTATAGCCTTCCAACAATCTGGCAGATTAGGGAATTTTGAGCTGCTGGATAACTGGAAATTTCTGATTATCAGGTTATGACTAGGTATCATCATTATTGTCCCCAATAGTCAATTAACCTAGGACACAGAGCTTTAGGGCCAAATTATGAAACAGGGTTGAAGTTAAGATAAGCTGTCCCTCTGGGCAGGGTGGTAAGATAAGGCCCCAAAAGTTGGGCTGTAGTACGAGTACTCTGTGATTTGTTGAAACTTAACATGAATGAGTGTCCAGCTTAGCTTAACTTAATCCAGTTTCATGATTTGCGCCTAATGATAGATTCAATAATTTCAAGTACCTGTCACCCACACTGCCCATACAGGAACTAAGATTAGGTCCCAAAGTTGTCTAGCTCAACTGATGCTTCTAAAAATTGTCTGTCTAGTTGTGAAAATGGGAATAAACAATCAGAGGCGCTTCGGATAAATAATAATAATAATTATGTAGTATACTGAACAAAGAATGACGCACTACAAGTGCGTTATATGTTGGGTTGCTAGCACTTCAACTCGTTCTTTACAGGGTAGGAGGTACAGTCAGTAACGACTCAAAGCATCCTCAGAGAGTAACATTAACCAGTAGATCAAAGAACTTACCCTTAAATTCAAAAGCTTTCAACGAATCTCTTGAACAATTACATGCAAACTTAACTTGAATATTCAGGCTTCTAGAACGGAAAAAATGTGCTTATGAAAGCTTTCGACAAAAAGATGGCAGGCGAAAAAGTGTTGTATCGGACGCCGCAGTATCTAGATTTTTCAAAAAATCCCGGCAAGTTTATGCGTTTCTCACACTGAGGACCTTCTAATTTTCCGGTTGCAGAAAAGTATTTTTTTTTTTTTTAAAGATTTTAAATTCAAGGCGGCTCAAGGTTGGAAAATCGAATGGTGTGCTTTGAAAGCCAAATTGAAGCAATATTTACCCACCCAGGTCGATACATAAAACGCATGGAATGCGTATACATATTTTCTATTTCTTTGCAAGGTTTACAAATTTTAATTTACAAAGCAGCGTTTCTTCTTATTAATTAGAGAGAAACACATCCCATGGAATTAATATTCTACAAGCAAAACAGAACACATCTTATTTTAAGAGAGGATTTGTATCAAAAGAAAAAAAGTACATTATTTACAACGCAGTACATATTTTATTGTTGAAAAGACAAATGTTTTATTCATTATTTTGATAGGGAATAAATTCTAACTTGTCTATTAAAATGTATAGCATGTACATTAAAGAAGTTGTCCTCAAACCTTTATCAGAGGTCCCATGGTTGCATACTTAATATAATATGGGCTGGAAGGGGGAAATTTTTTCCAAAAATACCAAGTCCTTACGGAAGTTACGGATCTTTAGTATTGAATATTACAATTTATTGAACTAAAATCAATAGATTCTCTTAATTAACATACTCATGCTGGCTATAAGCTTAAAAGTTGGCAAGGATCTTCAGCACATAACAGAGGTGGAGAATTAAAAATAAATGATGTTCCATTTTTTGTTATTGTTGTAGTGAGCTACAAATAAACGCTCGTGTTCTGAGTAAAGATTCTGCATGATATCAAGTAAATCAGACGTGCGGTTAGCATTTCCAGCACACACCCGGGCTGGGTCAGATATAGCTGGCACAAATCCCGGCAATTAGAGAGTAAAACTCCCATCCTGAATAACGCAATGACATTAAAACCAAAACAGAATCATTGAAAATGGAACTTAGATATTGAATATTAACGTCCATATAACCCCGCTTATCTCATGGAAATGCAATTATAATTATTTTTTATATAATACAATCTGTTCATTAAGTCAATGCACTCAGTTGTGAGTCAGGCTGTGGCCTGTCTGTGCCTACTTCATGCACACATAATTTAATTATTGTTAGGCCAGGATCCCCCCAAGTGCAACATTACTTTCTCTCACAACATTGCAAAGCGTTTTGCAATGTCTCACGCTACACTCTTCCTTTAGAATGAAATGAGATTGAATCCCACTGACATAAAACAATGCTTCTGAACATTTCCCATGCAAAATTCGAAGAAAAATGTTGCAAAACAGTGGGATCTCACAGCTTTACTCAAGGCCGGGACGAGATGCGACTGCTAGGTCCCTGGCCACATATATTAATATACTTCAGCCGGGACCTGGCAGACGCATGTCGACCTGGACATCAATACACTCAATTGATTGACTTAATACACAGAGTCGACTCAGTACACAGAGTCGACTTTAATCAAGGCTGGGACAAGATGCGACTGCTAGATCCCTGGCCACATATATTAATAGACGTGAGCCGGGACCTGGCAGACGCATGTCAACCTGGACATCAACACATTCAGTTGATTGACTTAATACACAGAGTCGACTCAGTACACTCAGTTGATTGACTCAATACACAGAGTCGACTCAGTACACTCAGTTGATTGACTCAATACACAGATTCGACTCAGTACACTCAGTTGATTGACCCAATACACAGAGTCGACTCAGTACACTCAGTTTGATTGACTCAATACTCAATACACTCAGTACACTGTGACTCAATACACAGAGTCGACTCAGTACACTCAGTTGATTGACTCAATACTCAATACACTCAGTACACTGTGACTCAATACACAGAGTCGACTCAGTACACTCAGTTGATTGACTCAATACACTCAGTTGATTGACTCAATACTCAATACACTCAGTACACTGTGACTCAATACACAGAGTCGACTCAGTTCACAGAGTCGACTCAGTACACCGTGTTGTCCACCTCCATGGCCGCGACTTGTTCTCGTCTCCGTCCTCGCGAGCACTGGCCGCCTTCTTCACGTACAGCGGGTTCACCAGGATCTCCTCCTCCATGGCGAGGAACTTCCGGTCCAGACCCATGGCCTCCCGCACACTTGCCTCCACGCGCGCGAGCGTGCCAGAGTTGTTGAAACCGCTGAGGTGACTCGTTGAACAGAACCATGCCCGCCGCTCGGTCTATGCTCGCGTAGATCTCGTTCTGAGATATCTGGAGACAAGAGTTAATTAAAAAAGTTAATGTTAAGTTATCATATTATTTGTGTTGATCACTTTCGTGATATCACAAATACCAAACTCGGTTTTACCAAATCTACGCTGAAACCGGGACTCGACCCACCTACCTCCAGGTTACAAGTCGCCGCCCTATTGATCAAGCTACTGAGGTCGGTGATAAAGAGAACTGAAGGGACCGGAATTTTTTTCCTCTTACATCCAGGTTTCTGAGGTTTTATTTTCTTTAGAGAGAAGTAAATATTGTACCTAGAAATAAATGAATTGTTCTCACATATCAAGGTTTTTCTTATAACACAAATCTATGGCTATTATTCAACTTCAAATATTAACATGCTGTTCAAATGAAAATACTTAGAAGTAGATTCTGTCTGTTCCTAGAATAAAATCAAGGACTAATTTATTAATTTTATACTCACCAAATTGAGTATGTATACTTCAGCATCTACAGGACTGCACCCTGACTACAAGTATAGATAAAGTGCTCAGTTGTTAAGAACATTGGTTACTGACCTGGAGGTTGCAGGTTCCCATTTCCAGCTGGATTGGAAAAATTTGACCACGTCTATTTTTTGGAATGGCATGGGTGTAAAGATAAAGTGCCCTGAAGTAATGCGAAACTAGTTCCAGAGCACAACTACAACAACAGTATAGTTATATGTTATTATTATTTTTATTTTATTTTCTTAGTGTGTATAATTGTCTGTAAATATTTTCATGTTATCTTGTATTATTGGGTTTTTGACCCGTCAAATAATAAATCAAATTAAAATTAAAAAACAAAAAACACTCACCATTTTGAGCACATATACTTCGGCCTCGACAGGACTGCTCAACTGTACCCTGGCCGCCACATCAGCAAGGCTCAGAGTAAGGAAAGTCTTTGTGAGTCGCTTGATGTTCTTTTGTAGAGTGAGGACAGGATTTGTTTTCCCAGACCCATGTTTTCGTCTCGAGCCAGTACCTGAAAATTAGTTTTTACTTTGAATACTACTATTTTTTTTTTTTAATAGCTTTCAAAGGCCAATAATTCGGCATAATTCAGGTAATGTCTTCTTTTGTACGGGGAAGGAACTCTGCTTCCTTGGGCCACAAAATGGCTGTTCTCAGTGCTCACTTTGACATTTTCCTGGGTTTTAATAATACATGTCTAAACCCTATTTAAGGCATGTGGACCAATAGAGAACATACAATAGATAAATAAATAGACACTCATTTTGTCATTGTATTTTTTTATGTACTGGTAAGTAAGTAAGTAATACAAAATGTAAAAAAATCTGACATCATGCCTTACATAAATATGTTCTTACCTCTGAATATTTGGCCAGCAGATGAGTGAGTTCCAGACAGTTATTGTTTGTATACACAGACACTAGATCTAGGTAAGGCTGACTGAGTGGTTTGATGAAGCGACAGATAGCTTGAGATACATTCTTGGGTAGGTTTGGGGCCTGTAAAATGAGACACAGAAATTTAAATTGTAATTGTTCTTAAAATTCATATATGAGGTGTCATACCGACCTCAGTAGCTTGATTGATAAGGCAGCGGACTTGTAACCTGGAGGTTGGTGGTTCAAGTACCGGTTTCAGCATAGATTTAGTAAAGCGAGTTTGGGTAGTTGTGATATCACAAAAGTTATAAACACAAAAATGTAATAAAAAAAAAAAAAAAAATTGAGGTGTCATTGAAGACAATGGTTACCAAACATAATCTCCTTTGATAGCATTTCTAACATCGATCTCCTTGTAATCAATCCTTAAAAAAATAATATTGTTCATCCATTTTCAGAAGAAAAAAAAACTGACCCAGTCACATTACTGTACTATTTCTATCACTTACTTTGCCATGCACAATCAAATAGACAAGTAAATATTTCTTGTAGCCTTCTAGCATTATATGTGATACTGCTAAAGCCGGGGTGGTGATGATCACTTCAAAGAAGTAGAGGGCCCGCTCATATTGTTTCAATGCCAGGTAGATCATGCCACCATAGTAGTAATACTGGAGGAAGTACTTGGTGTCAAATTGTGGCCCCTGGAATTTCAATTCAGAACAAACAATTAGTTAATATTTAAAGATAGTTAATTTACTATGGAATTATTGTTAGGAAGGATATTAATTGGGAATTAATTGCATTATTGAGAAGGCATTAAAAAAAAGCAAATATGAAATAACTGCTTTCTATTGACAAGGTTCTGCAAACTCTTTTTGATTAATCCTTTTTAAATAAATAAATAAATTATTAGTCACCTAGTAAAGGAAAGTTCTTATGAAATAATTGGTTTTCCTATATTGAGCAAGGGGACCAGAGGGCTTGTATATCAGCCAAAAAACCAACCAGTTTTTCGGGCTTTAGGGTTGAATGCATAGGACAACCTCTCATAAAAAAATTGTCCAACACCAAATGCATGCTCTTGATAGATCACAATCATGTTTTGAGAAAAGAATTATTGTGAGAGGAAAAAGATTATTAAAAAGTACTTCATTGGCAATGGTGGTGATGTCAACATCTAGAAACTCCAGGGCAGGTTTCAAGTTCTGAGCTAGCAGGCACAACTGACACAAGTCAGAATGCAGTGATGTGAGCTGGGCATCACAGGTTTGAATCTTCTTGATGGCTGCTTGGATGATCGGGATACCACGCTGAGGAGTCTTCAAATCCATCACAGCCTTTGTATACTGGTGACTGAGATCTGCATCTGAAAAAAAGATAATATTCATTGTGAAATTATTTGACAGTTACATTTACTAAGTTAGTGGACATGTATATGTGAAATGACTATGTATCTCTTGTATTTGTTCTAAAGAATTCCAAGTGAACTAAAGGTAAAATCAGTACCCACAATAACTAAAAAAGTAAAATTTAATCAAGATATTGAATTTTGTAAACTTACATAAAATCACCAGCATGTCTGATTTGGTCTGGATTACAAACATTGATGAATTCTTGAATCTGTGAGAACAAGACCTCTTGATACTCATTTGTGTTAGCCGCAAGAGAAGATTCAATTTGACAAGCAGAATAGCAAGAATGCCTAGACTGTGTTGAAAATTCTCCAATGTCTCCCAGCACATTATCCAAGTGCTGAACATTTTTAACCAAGAACATCAAGAGACTTTTGAATAATTTCTGTCAGCTCTCGGAAGTTACCTGAAAGAATGGTAATGATATTCATCAATAAACATGATTTTTTTTTACTTTAATCATTAAAGTAAGTCTCCCTTGAGTTCAAATGATGGTTTCTGGACATTTACAGCACAACTTTTCAAAAATGTTGTCTGTGACCTATAGATCTTCCAGTTATTGATAATTTTAATATATATTGTTCACAGTGTTTAATCTTAAGACGATCTTAAAAATTGACTGCCTGTCTGTAAGATAACATGTTTTGGAATAAAAATGACATCCTCAACTCACAAAACAATTCTCATTTACTTACATGTCAAAGAGACAGAGTTAAATTATTTATATGGCACCCAGTGACAGAGAGTGAAGATCTGTCCCTTGTTTTTTGGGCCACATTGGCCAACCAAGGATAGCTGGACAGCCCCAAATAATGGCTTGACATTTTAATTTTGAAACCCATTGGTAATTTTGGAAAGGTCTTTTCAATTTGAATTTTTTAAATTTTTT
>JAMCCL010000838.1:0-15199 GCA_024516035.1 Bactericera cockerelli
TAATCACTATCATTTTAGCAAACTTTAATTAGAGTATCTAACTGGGTATTCCGAGTTCCTGTATTGCTTGCATGTAGTTATCTGCTACTGTAGCCAAAAAGAATTTAATATTAGATTTACTTTATCTAAAGGATTTTAGTTAAAATAATGATACCATGTGTTACATTATTGAATTTAAGAAAAATCCAAGGTATTTTTTTTTGGCTTAAGAGTTATAAAATTAACTTGAATATTTTTATTTATGAAAAAAATTTTTTTTCGTTCACATAGACTTTTCCCAAACTTACCTCCGGTCGATATCGTTCAACCTTTCCCTCATGGTTAAGGTTGGTTGGTTCTAGTACTCCTATTCCACATTTTACGACTGAATGCATTTCCTAACGCCAACCCTTTTGGGGTGCCAATGATATAATTATGTTATTGTGTTTTGGGCTTACAAAACTGGCTGTTTAACGTCCTCTGGGGAGATATTCATAAAAAAGAAACTAACCTTTTTTATATCTCGGGCTATCGTGACGATTTTCATGAGTGAGTTTCCACCTAGAATCTTTGGGATTAATAAATGGATTTTTATCTACCACATTTTTTTTTAAATCAAGTATTCCAAGCAAAATAACGGCTAGAAGAAGACTAGTAACAGTTAGAAACAAGGCTGTAAGTATAAAATGGGTTAAAAAAAAGCGAGTTTCCTGCGAATGGAGGGTAACACCCCCGTCGGTCGTGATATGACTATGCAGTTGAAAGCGACGACAAACCCCCCCCAAAAAACGAAAAATTCAGAGTCTCTGTAAGATAGTAGTAGTAAAAAACTTTATTTGTATTTATTGATTAAATTTTTACAAAGGTTGGTCTTACAACTATATATTACTTATTCTAAGAAAATCAACATAAGTTCCTACTTAAAAGTCAAAAACTAAGTAATATAAATATAAATAAATAAAAAACAACATTTTTTATGTCATTACTAAGGTCGGTCGTCCAGTAATAACTTTCTACTTAAATTTTAAATATTTAAATTTGAAAATACATAATAATAACTAAAGAAAATCATAGCTTATTAGCGGCTATGTATATGAAAAATCACTAAATGGTCCACATAAAATCAATAATCTTCTATAACTCTATTGTGGTATTATTTATTATTAATTTCTCTTACTTATCAGGCTGATTTTTTGTGATGGTATCACAACTATCACACATTATGACACATTAATCTAATCATTGGTAAAATAATAATATTAATACTAATAAATAAAAAAAAATCTAGTTTTATTACATGTTTTACACCTTTTTTATATAATTATAGTGATACTGACGTTGGTTTGTCCGACCGTGATTAGTTTGTTATAAGTTTCTAAGATGCAGAACTTCTTTGATAAATCTTGCCAGAATGTATAGGTACTTCACATCATCAATTTTGAACAGGTTTCTCATTGATATGGGATTTTCTACCATGCTTAAATATTTGAGTCTCAGGTCTGTATATTTAGGACAGCTCACTAATAGATGTTGACATGTTTCTTCTTCAGCCAGGTTACAATTTCTGCAGATTTCTTCGGATTTCCAAGAGAATGATTTATTGCCAAAATAGAAGTATACAAATTTACCTGACATTCTTGCTTGTGCAATTAGTCTTTGAGTTTCAATGTGAATTCTCTGTACTAGGTATTTTTCTGTACTCTTACTTATCTTTGTTTCTGCATAGTAAGGATTGTAACTTGACATAATGCACCTGCTCCAGTCCTCTCCTTTAAGGTTTTCTTTCACCATTTCCAATAAGTCCCCTGTAAGATTTTCATTTTCAGTCCATATTCGGTCGGGATTTATGTTCACTGATGTCATCAATTCAGTAACTTGTGATACCCAATTTCCTTTGTAACAAAATACCTTTCTTTCATTTAGGTCCAATAACTTAAGGAAACATATTCTTGGTAATCTATTTGAAGGCAATGATTTTAATTTTGATATCCAATTTAGTATTAGTTTTATTACTTGATATTTAATCGAGGGTAGGTCAATTTCATATCTTAAGATATAATTGGGTGTTGATCTTGCCAGGTATAGCAAAGATTTGAAAAATTCATTCTGTGCTTTATCCATGACATCTGTTTGTGTGACTCCCCACACTTCACTTCCATACATGAGAGTTGCTTTGATGATGGCATCATAGAGTTTCAATCGACCATCCCAGGAATCGACTTTTGCTTGTATAAATAAATTTCTAACACTAGCTGCTGCTACTCTTGTTTTCGCCAGAGCTTGTTCAGCTGCAATTCTGTATACACCTGACGATGAGAATTTTACACCTAGGTAAGTAAATGTGCTCGCTATCTCCAGTTGTTGGTTATCGTAATAAAACACATCCTTTTGACTTACTTTTCCTCCTCTTCTAAATATCATGATTTTTGTTTTAGCTGTGTTCATAATTAGAAAATTTTCTTTGCAATATTCTTTTAGTGTGCAGAGTTTCTTTTGTAAGTCGATTCTGGAGTCAGCAAATATGCTCAAATCATCTGCGAATAACAAGACGATTACATCATTTTTTCCATCAATATTAATACCTCTGTATCCTTTATTTCTCATATAAGATTCTAGGTCATTTATGTATGCTGCAAAGGCTCCAGGTGAATAACAATCACCTTGCCAAAGGCCTTTGTGTACTCTTACTGCACCAGTTGATTTTGCCGGATTTATTTTAATTTTACAGGCTGTGGTCTTATACAGGGACTGGAGCACTCTTATGAACTTGGCTGTCACTCCTAAGTCATAAAGTTTCTGCCATAGTCTGTTCCTATTTATTTCGTCGAAGGCAGAGCGGAAGTCAACCATCGCAACGTAGAGTTTGTTGCCAGCAATCCGCAGGTGTAGTTGTATAAGCGCCATTAATATAAAAATGTTATCCAGACAGCTCCTTCCTCTCCTGAAACCTGCTTGACCTTCGCAAAATAAATCTTCTTTTTCCATCCAATTAGTGAATCTACTTGTCAGAATCTGAGTAAACAGTTTAGTAATTGAGTTCAATAGCGCGATCCCGCGATAGTTACTAGGACTTTTTTTGTCTCCTTTTTTGTAAATCATAATCAGGTCTGCCTGACCCCAACTATCTGGAACGTTCTCATTTTCTAGAGTTACATTAAACAGGTGAAGTATGAGACCAATACCTTCAGTATCCAGTCCTCTGATGAACTCGTTTGTGACGTCGTCTGGTCCTGGGGCCTTTCGATTTTTTAAAGTTTTCATTGCTTTTTGAAGTTCTTCGTTTGTTATTGCCTGATCAAAGTATTCTCGCGAGGCATCAGTGAAGAGTATATCGACTTCTGTTACATTCTGTGTTCTGTGTAGATTTTTCAAGAAAATTTCCCATTGTTCTCCAGTAATACAGTTTTCTCTCTTTTTAGGCCTCATTTTTTTCACCTGTTGCCAAAACTCTGGTGCATTTTTTGTATTTGCCAATTTGTTTCTTATTTCATCTCTTGTCTCTTTTTTCCTTTCGTTTTTCAGGTTATTATATTGTTTTTTTGATTGCAGAAAGTTTCTTAGGTTCTCCTCGTTTCTCTTCCTTTTCCAGATCCTCAGAGCACGTCTCATCTGGTATTTCTTGTCCCTGCATTCTCTGTTGAACCAGTTATTGCTTTTTGGTATTCCTGGGTACTTGTAGCTTTTAACCATGTCTAGGTTTAAGGCTGCTTCTTTGATGGTCTCTTTGAGTAGGTTTGTCAGGTCATTGCTGTTCGCTTTGTCTACTGTTTCAATTTTTCTCTTAGTTTGATATTTGTATTTTCTTTGTACTCGTATTGTTTTTCTTTTTCCCACTTTAGTTTGTAATAGGTTAAGTGCACTTCATTTGTTTTATGTCTCTCGTTTTCTTCTTCCTGAGATTCATGTAGAATTTGAAGCGTTATTGGGAGATGATCTGAGATCATAATATTGTGTTCTACGTAAAGTCTTTTAATATTATCTATGCATGCCCAATTACAGTAAATAAGGTCGATTACACTATTTCCTTGTTCAGAAACATATGTGTATTCTCCTTTTTCGTCACCAGCTACTCTTCCGTTAAGCAAAATGAGGCCGAGTTCTTCCATGGTTGATTGCAGTATCCTTCCTCTCGAATTGGAAACTTTGTCTCTAGAGCATCTTTTTGTAAATATACTATCACTAATTCCTTCAATAACTTCTTCTTCGAGATATCCAGATTCACCAACTCTTCCATTGAAGTCCCCACCTAGAATAACAATAGGGTTTTCCACCGAATCAATGCATGCTTTCAAATCTTGACTCAGGTTTTCCATTTCATCCTGAATTTCCAGGTTTGGTTTAATATATACACTCCCAATAATATACTCATTGCCATGAATTCTAACTTTTGATATTATGTATGTGCTCTTTTTTTTGTAAACTGTTACTTTAAATATATTTTTATAGAGAACCAGAAGTCCACCACTGGCTCTACCGAATATGTTGGTTCTTTCAGCTTCGACATAGATACTACTATATTCATCTTTGATCCAATTGGGGAGACGTGGTTCTTTTTGAATCCAAGTTTCACATAAACAGACAATATCATATTCCATAAATATTTCTCTATCTTCAGAGTCTAAATCAGACAGGTTATTATAGCCATGCATATTCCAAAATGTTACTGTTAATATTTTCTGTGATTGCTATTGAGTTTCTTGCACTATTACTTGGTTTTCTTGAATTGGTGTTATTACTTCAGGTTGGTTTTGCGGTGTTTCATCCTCATCAGACATCGACGAATCAGAGAAAACTATAACTGCCGAAGTTGGATTTTTGTTAATTTCCACGTAATTATCAAGCTTGCTTTGTGTGGTTGTAGATGGTGGTCCTCGCAAGGAGTTCCTTGGTAAGAGTTTTTTTACAGTGCGCGGCGCCGTTGATCCAGTCTGCTCCTTCATTTCCGGCGAGATAGAGTCTACAGCTGGTCTTTTTTTGGAGCTCCGTCCAGATTGTTGATAGTTCTCCTTAACTACAAGTTTATCAAACTTTACAACTGCATATTTTCCTTCTTCTCGTAGTTTCATGACTTCTTTATTTAAAACCTTTCTTTTTTCAACAATTTCCTTAGTGTAGTGCTCTTTCAGGTAATAATTCGTGTCTTTCAAATATTTCTTATTCGCGATCATTTCAATCTTTCTTCTCAGTGTAGTCAGTGATAGAATGACTGGTCTATTCTTCCCATCATTTTTCTTTTTTCCCATTCTGCTAATATAGTCCACCTCTACTAGTTTTAAATCAGATTTAATGATTCTTGCTATTTCCATAATTGTTTCTTCTAGATCTCTCATTGTTTCGTCTTCCTTTTCCTCTACTCCAAATACAAGAAGGTTTCTCTTTCTCTTTTCTTTTTCTAAAAAGTCGAGTCTACTGGTATTTTTTTCCATTTTTTCTCTTACTCCAACTACCTCTTGTAGTATTTGTCCAAGTGATCCTTTCATTTCTTTGCTATCATCCAATAGGGCCTTTCTTTCGTTAGCATCCTCCTCAAATCTTTTGGTAATCATAGTCATACTGTCTATAAGACTTTTCATATCATTGGGGGTTCCCATTTTCTCAAGATTTTGTAGTTTTTTTTCCACCCGCTTTTTTTTTTTATACTACTTCAGATTCGAAAACTCATAAATCAAAACCAATTTCTTATGTTTCACACCAAGGCTGTATCACTATAGTTATAAGTGCAAGTAAAAAGAAAAAGAAATAGATATTCTTTATAAACTTAGATAGGATCTCATATATGCACAACCTTTGATGTCATAATATTTATAGGTATAGATAGTAATTAAATTTTGGATTAATTACGTATTTCAGGATGACAGCGGTTTACCTACACTATTTATACCTATATTTTACGCACTTATCCGAGAATTAGTCTCCGTTCCTACAATCTTGACAACTAACTAGGACAATATTAGATAAATCAAATATTCATGTGAGGCCGAATCCGACGATGGTTGTAAATATAAAATAAATATTAAAGTTTACACCTGAAAATCATGATATTAAATTCGGAAGGATATTTTTAATCCAATATTCTTGCCGAGGATCGAACCCGGTTCTAATATGTTACTATCAGGCAATGCACAATTGAATACCTAGTCTTGTATTACTCAATCGTTTCGAAAAAAATTAAATGTTAGAGCAGACCATTCTAGTGTGGTCTTATGAGTAACTACACCCGCAGATTTCCCTTTTAGTCAAATGAAGTAGCAGGAGGTATAAATTTAAACAAAATTCTTAAAGGTAACAATTATAAATAATAATAGGAAGAACAAACATGTGTTTATGTTGAGTAAATCTTGACATGAAAAGTATAGCTTCACTTTTTCTAGGTCTCCGTTTATCAGTCCATCGGTTCACACCTCCTTGTTAGATTATGATTAGATGCGGTTGGTACCCTTGACTGATAAGACGGCTAGGCAGGAACTTTCAAATAATCAGAATTTAAATAGCTTCAGCGACGCTTCAATGAATGTATTGATAAGAGATCTTGGTCGGTAGTAAACAGAATGTCATGTATGGGTATACTCCGTACTATGTATATGTAGCTATACAGTTACGTTGCACCTCCCCACCTCACCGATGGGCAATACGCTGGTTACACAATGAAATGCGTTAGGTGCGTAGGTACTAGGTACTAGCTAGCTTGTTCCAAACAATGGCTCTCCTATGTTGATTGCATAGGACGCTGGCGTGTAAAAATTATAATGACGATATCTTATTTAATAAAGGGTTTCATACCAGGCTTCGATGCTTCTCGCTTTCAGCAGATTGATTAAAATAAAATTATAACACTTAAAATCACTCACTTCTATTAGAACAGTACAAATTAAGATAAAAAAGCACTTAGTAATGAAATTCGTTGCTTCTAGTTCCAATGCAGGGTTGCCAACCCAACTTTGGTTTTGTGTCGGTCTTTTAAAAATATTTCTTGTAACGTGCAAATCTCAGAAACTACTCAATGGATTTTGATGCAATTTTGCACACATATAGGAGACGTTCTGTAGATGGTCTCATTGATATTATTACTCACTCACTGCATGATACTCACTTTTCTGCCTGGTCCTTGTGGGATCCCGCCTGAGATGAAAGAGATGCAAGCTGTGTCTTCAATGTTGGGATGTCCATTGTGTTCTGGAAGGGCAGTTGTAGCCAAATTGTTAGATTGAACAAGCTAGCTAGTACCTAGTACCTACGCACCTAACGCATTTCATTGTGTAACCAGCGTATTGCCCATCGGTGAGGTGGGGAGGTGCAACGTAACTGTATAGCTACATATACATAGTACGGAGTATACCCATACATGACATTCTGTTTACTACCGACCAAGATCTCTTATCAATACATTCATTGAAGCGTCGCTGAAGCTATTTAAATTCTGATTATTTGAAAGTTCCTGCCTAGCCGTCTTATCAGTCAAGGGTACCAACCGCATCTAATCATAATCTAACAAGGAGGTGTGAACCGATGGACTGATAAACGGAGACCTAGAAAAAGTGAAGCTATACTTTTCATGTCAAGATTTACTCAACATAAACACATGTTTATGTTGAGTCTCTGTAAGATAATAACTATAGTAATATTGCACATTGTCTAGCCACATCAATTAACAGGCGTTCATAAAAATTCATATCACCCACACCACACTATTACTTTTCTAATAATTTGCTCATTAAGTTTTTCCCAAGTTTTACATCTCGTCTCTCTCTTTCTCCTTCTTCCTCTCTATTTCTGTCTCTCTCCGAGTCATCTTTTATAAAGTCGAACCTGGATATAAGAGAACTCAAAGGACCGGAATTTTTTTTCTTAATTCAAGATTTCTCTTTTAAAGAGGTCATTTTCCCTTACAAAGAGGCAAATTTGATTTGAAAATTTCTCTTATATCCAGAATTGAATATATTACAATATTTAATCTCCTTCAGATTACCTAATCAATTTACTTCCTTATCCTGCAGAAATCAATTAATATTTTTTTAAAAACCGACCAAAAACAAATACTTTCTACACCTTATGGGTAATAGAAAGTAAAAATTAGGATCGCCGAAAAACAACTTTGTACAACAATTACAGTCCCTTACCATCACCTTTTACTCATTTCTTTCTCACTCTACGATTGCATACCTAGCTATTTCATTTCCTAAATATTTAACATAGCACCCCTTCTCGAGCATAGGTTCACGTCACTGTGCAATTCAAAGTCTACCTTAGAGTGGCCCAGGCTCCTGATTATGTAACGGGTTAGAAAATAGTGCCCCTACCATCTACTAAGGGCCGAATTATGAAACAGGATTCAGCCTCCGTGGGGTAACGGTTGTGACTACTGCCCGTAGTCCAGAGATCCTGAGTTCGATTCCCGGTTGGAGCAGACTTTTCGCACAGAAAATTCTGTTCCCTCCGAAACTTGTGAGGCTGGCACTTCCGGCCCTACCCAGGCTGGTTGAGGTGGGTAGCTGGTACGATTCCCAGCGAATGGAGGGTAAAACCCCCGTCCTCAAATAAGGACGTTAAAACCAAATAAAATCGTTGGCGTTAGGAAGGTCATCCAGCCATAAAAAAGTGCTCCACCCAACCAACCTCAACCATGAGGTTGAACAATGCCGACCCCAATAGCAACATGAGCTAATATGGGATAAGGGCAAGGGAGATATATGTATATTAAATGGAAAAAGAGTTGCTTACCTCAGGCGTCGTGCCCACTGAATACTTGTGCCCCTGACTAGTGTCCCCCCCCCCCTTAATCCATCTCTGTGTAACCACCATACCTTTCTGAATATATGTTCTGTTATGTGTATGAAATTTTCTCATTCATTAACATTAATGTGTTTGTAAATCCCTGCATATAATGTGTCTAAGAAGTCCTTGCTAATAAGTTTTTTTGTGTGTGGATAGGATTTTTTTTAAGTAGGATTTTGAATAAATGTAGCAAGGAAACACAAAGTACTTTTTGGACATACTGTACATTTCTGTATTCAGAGGTATTCATGAACTAAAACATTCGTTATTTTTTTCAAAGTGAAAAATATCCATTGATGATTTTTTGAGCACACTGTAGTACTTTTTATTCAAAGGTATGCGTTAACTGAACATTCTACAAGTACTTATATATTATGTACTTACCGTTAAAAAAG
Organism: Bactericera cockerelli; assembly: GCA_024516035.1. Lineage (NCBI taxonomy): Eukaryota > Metazoa > Arthropoda > Insecta > Hemiptera > Triozidae > Bactericera > Bactericera cockerelli. The sequence continues at coordinate 9,147 of JAMCCL010000838.1, forward strand.
TCATACTGTACAACTGTACATATTTACAGGACGTTCTAAAAATAGTTACTCAATATCAGGGCCGCTGTGACACCGGGGAGACATGGGGCTAAACATAGGTAATTATTATTTTTATGACGGTATATACATAAATGTATCATTGTATATGCACCTATTTGGTTAGACCTATAATGTACCTTTTTTAATCAGACGTGTTGCCCTCATTAAAAATCCCACAAAAACGAAAATTTGAAGAAGAAAAAAAAAAAAAAAAACTGTGAACTCAGTAAAATTATATTAATCGACCTCAATCAGTATGATACACCTTCACAAAATTAAAAAGTCCACCCACCATCAAGATGGATCATAATCATTTGTTCAAAAAAAAAATTAATAATCATTAATATTTTTAATTTTATTTGACATATTTTTTATCTTTTTTGTTGTGTTTATACATTGACATTTGTAAATAGGACTAGCTCCGTTAATAAACACCCGTTTACCGGGCTTTATTATTACTATTATTGATATTTGTTGACTTCACAGAAATACTATTATTATTATTATTGATATTTGAGTACCTTCTTAATCGTTAGTAAAAAAATAACGCCCCTGTATCAAACAAAAGTTCCAACATTTCTAACACGTATTATTATGAGCTTCAAGTTTGCGTGTACCGTTCATAAACTTCGGGTTTCCCGCTATGCGAGACTTTCTAATTAGTTTACGAATTAAAGCACAAAAGTTTTGTGCTCTCATCATGTGTGTGAATAATTTACACACGACTGAAATATCTCCCCGTGCATTTTCGTATACATACTTGCATACATTGAAGCGTTTTAGGAGTCTCCGATAATTTTCCGAAAACGATACAATCATCCCAGTGTCTGCGCATGACACTGCATGTTAATGAGGACTTGTGATTTTTACTGTCACGAAGGAACCCTAATTTTAAGAGAATTTTTTTTTCGAAATGAAATTTCAAAGTCGTCATATAAAAAAAGTCCAATATCACAACTACTCAAACTCGCTTTAATAATTTTTTGCTTAGGACTTAAACCACCGACCTACAGATTACAATTCCGCCGCCTTATCGATCAAGTTACTGAGGTTGGTGCATATTATAAGTATAATCACAAATAACATAAGTAGTCCTTTACCTTAACTATTTCAGACTGTCAGCGCACGCCACGTTGTCAAACCAAGTATGTCTACTTGTCTCCATCTTAGATAGTTAGTTAGTGCAAATAATATCGCCATCAAAAGATCCACATATTGAAGAAATATTTGACATATTGGTTTTACCGGACTCGGAAAGTATGTTAGTTAGTACCTAGTGTTAGAAAGAAGTAATACTGTTATCATAGTTTTTCAGCGATTGAATAGTTAGTTTCATAGTTAATTAAAAACACTAATAGCCAATAGTTACTCTTACTTGTCTTTCTTTGAACGGTAGACCCCGATTAGCATATTATGTAAACAATATCATACCACTTATACCGAACATACATCAACACGATCATTCAGTAATGATCCCCAAAGCACGGCAATTTTTTTAGTCACTAAATTATATTCGCTCACTCCTTAAATCTAAAGTATTCTAGACACCAAAGTGTTTCAGGCCACTTTGTACTACCCGCTCCTTCTTTTCTTCTATCGCTGCTTATAGTACCTCCTTATGCAACGAATAGGACAGTAGAAATGAATAATTATGTACCTATAAGTGCCTGTGTTATATCTAGACAAAAACGCAAGTTAGTACTTTATTTAAACTGTCAGAGCTAGCTGATGTCTTATTACATATGCACACACCACAAGAAAGCATCGGTTTTCCTGTTATGAAAAGCCACGAGCTGTCGTCAGTCCATCAATCTTGCTTAACAGGATAATAATATTGCAGTAAATGTTGTTTTGCATTGTTAAGTACGGCAGAAATTTACATCAGAATAATAAATTTTCAAGCAAGGCTGGACTCTTAAGATTAATAACAACAAAACCTTTCAACTGGAAGTTGTTTGTATTTCAACTGGAAGTTGCTTTGGAAGGAAAATCTCGACATGGCGGGATAAGGCATGTAAAGCAAGTGCTGTTTGCCAAAGTCTCCAAAGGGTTTTATGCAATTTACTGCCAGTAACTAATCATAATTTATACTCCTAACATAACTTATTGTAAACGAGTAAAATACATCCACGATACCGCGCCTGTAGGCGAGCGAGTGTTTGTCCTTCCGGATCTCCATAGCAACTCGAAAGAAAATTAACACTCACACACACAAAAGTTTCGCCAAGCAGACAAAAGTACAGAGGGACTGAAAACTCATAAAAAGCTGAATAATGCTATCTTCAGTGGACACCGGTGGGGAAGACGCCGTCGACAGCAAGCCAGCGTTCAGTCAGCGCTCGGCACTCGCCATGTCGAGTCACATTCTGCCGCTGCTCTTCCTGAACCTAGGGGGGGAGATGGTGTATATCCTCAACCAGAGGCTGTCGGCACAGAAAATCAAAAGCGACAAGGCGAAACAAGGTAAGATTTTATTATTTTTTTAATCCGAAGAAAAAAACATAAATTATCGAGTGCCTTTTTCATGTAATTTTCGCTTATTTTAATTTTTTATTCGTCGAAATATTTCGCTACATTTTCATTATTTAATTTATTAATCACCGCTACTAAGGACAGGGAACGGGTAAGGACATGAAGTATGGTCGGTAATTAATTGATTTTTCATTACATTGTTTTTTTTTCACATATTTTAACGTACCCGTAAAGCATTTGAGTTTCCCAGCGGGCTTTTGACCTATTTCAAAAATTTGGACGCGTAAATATTTTCGCTGCATGTCGTCATGGTTTCTATTAACACTTCTTGGATTTGGTATCACCTGTTTGATTTTTAGTGCGAGTTCACTCGGTGGTATTGTGCGGGTAATTTATTGCAGTTATTTTGTAGACTTTCATAAAAAAATTATTTCCAAAATATGTATAATGTACATTGATGAGTAGGGGCCTATTTCTCAAATAACTCCCACTTTCCACTTTTGTATTTTGTATTTTAATTTCTATTTAACATTTTTTTTTTTTGCGAAGTGAGAGTTGAAAGTTATGAGGAATAGGCCTCACTGCACTTGGTTGCGTAGGATCTAGCATACTTTAATATTATTTTATCATCAAGTTAATTATGTCGATAAACTTGGCAGTTGTCTGGGTTTAAATTCAGGAGAGTCAGGAAAGTAGAATAGATGTTATCTTGCATTATTGCACAAAAAGAATAAGTTTCGGAATGCAGAGGGGAAATGGTGCCGCCATTCAAGGATGAGCCCTTCAAGATAATTCTGAAGATATTAAAAAATATACTGGTGTGACAACTTTCCTTATCACTCGAAAATAAGTCAAATTCCGGTGACTCAAAGGTTACAGTTAGCTCAAAATTATTGTCAAATTCGTAATCAGTAACTCAAAATCATTGGATATCACAACCCCATCTAACACGAATAATTAAAAAAAAAATAGTCCAAGCGGGACTCCCTAAAATACTGGTAAATTGGGGCCGGGTTCCAAAAAGTTCAAGATATCAGAAAAAATGATATTTTCTGTTTTTTTTTTTTTTGTTTTGTTTTTTTTTTTTCTCTAACCAATCCAAAGGAACGGCCCTTGAGGCCGCTTTTTGCGGCACTGCGGCCACAGAAAAGGTTTTTGCGTAATGTCCCAAAAGTTCCGACCAAAATATGTAAGTGTCTTAAAGGAGTTGGAAATTTTCATTTCTGATGTTTTTTAAGGTAGGAAAGCGCCTATGGCGGACTAGCTGATGCTCTCAAACTGCTTTATTACAAATCTTGGTAATTTAAATGGAATGGTATTTTTTATTTTACCACCTAAGTGTACAAGATAAGCTTTAGAATATAATTTTTGGATATTTAGTTTACAAAAAACAATGGCTGAGATACAGGTATAATTAGAAATATTACTAATTTTCTGTTAATGGTTTAATCTTCAGCAGTATAACAAATTCTAAGACCAGGAATTGAAACTGACATCATAGTTGATATAGTCACTGATGTATGTTGACAAAAGATGCTGTTTGTTTATGAAAATGCGATAATTATGAAAGCAATCCTGAAGATTTTAGATATAAATAACATTATGTCGGTACCATATTGTTAATTCATGGAAATTAAACACATTAGATGCGTGTCACAGATTCTAGATAATCGAAGGAAGTTGATTTTTAGTTATTACTTTGGATCCAACTGAATGTAACATTTTGTCTTGAATTTAAACGTTGCCAGACAAATGTATTCAGTGGAATTCCGACCTTAAAAGTGTACACTTGTACATGTACACTCCGTAAAACTCAAAAATAATTATTTATCTTTAAATATAAACGAGAAATATTACTTCTGTTCTCTAAAACTATATAGGTAGAAAGATTTGCAAGGTAAAAATTGAATACATTTTGAATAAAAAACTGTGGAGAAAAAGATAAGGACGAAGAAAACGGAATATAAAAACGAAAGAATAGCAATAAGACAGAGACAGCAAGTCCTTTGTCTTGCGAATCATTTTATTCTAATTGAAAATTCTCAAGTATTCAACAGGAGTTTTCCAGCTTTTCTTTTACTTCTCGAAGGATTTGAAGATAGTGGAGAAGAAGTTAGGAAAGCGAGTTCATTAATTTAAGTGTCTTCTTGGTTCATGAATAAAAAATATTTAGTCCAGGAATAAATAATTCATGGGTTTAAGATGTTATTGATTGCTATGTCTATGTACGGGGGATGGATGAACTGAATTTGGGAAGGTTTTACAGTAATTCAAGGAGCTGAAGTTGTGCAAAAATTTCAAGTTTTTTTCCTCTCAAGATGTTTCACTTCATTTATTTGCAGTTGTAAAAACACAAAAAATTATACAATAAAAAAGTAGTATTTGACCTACATATATTTTATTTCAACAGCAATCTAATTCAGCTTAAACATATCTATTAAAATCATATCCCCACCGGCTTGTTCACATTCCTCCTATCTTGACTCGATAGTACCGCCCACAGCCACAGCAGCCTCCCCCACACATCCTGCTGAGGGCGGGCAGATCCTGCACTGTCATCTCCAGGACTCCTGTGCCCGTCAGGAACTGCAGGATCTCGCTCAGGGACTCTCGACTGAGTTCCAGTGGGGGGACGCCGTCTTTTTCCGCGCAGGTTTTGTGGATCAGCTGTAGGACGGTGAAAATTTTCTCCTCCGCGACAAAGCCGTTTGGATTGGCTGTGAGCAGATTGATGGCGCTGACGACGTGGGATTGTGTTGAGTTAGGAGCGAACTTGATGGGTGAAGATCTGTTGATGATGAATTCCGCCATGCTTTTGAAACGCTTTTATAAAATTGTTATGATTGATCTAAAATTATTGAAATTAGCTTAATTTAGTGAGTGGATTAAAATTACCACAAGAAATATTCAGAACTATGAATCTATGCTAAGGATATTTGGTCACAGTTTAAATTCGTTAAAGTATAAAATAGCAGATGAATCCTTGAGGGCTGAAATGATCGAATAACCAGAGAAATTCCAATGTCTATACCGGCTGAAATATTCGAAGTGAATTAGGTAGCAAATTGGAAGATTTTCTGATGTTGGCTAAAGTACTAAAGGTATTAATCTTGTACCAGCTCTCTTATCACGTTCTTCAAGTAGCACTCGCCCGCCGGCCTATAAGTTATAACGTTCGTGATTTTATTTTTTTCATAACACATAAAAAAACTTCTCCAAGGACATTTTCCCGAGGCAGTGTACTCAGCACTGAGACGACATTACCTCTTTGACCAGCGAAACTACAAGTATCCTCAACTACAAGTATCCTCAAAACAACAACCGATGTCTAGATATAAAATAATTATGGAGTAAATTTGCAAAGTCTTCTTTTATTTATTTTATGCATGATTTTGCAGTCGTATTACTGTGCAGTGTGCGTATGGACGAAATATTGTTAAGGGTAGAATAGAGTTCACTTTTGATATTTTTGAACTACCTCAAACCAAGCATATTGTTGATTCAAGAGTTTCATTTTGAGTTTGAAAAATCTTTCTTACTGT
>JAMCCL010000839.1:0-15132 GCA_024516035.1 Bactericera cockerelli
ACCCAGCTGTTATTTCATGGCTACGAAAATAAATAAAAAAAGAGGCTGGGCATCATGAGGTCAAAAAAACCCCAACATTTATGAAGGTAAAACACAGCATTGCATGGACCAGAGCAAAATATCCGGGATGAGGTGGAACAAGGGTAAACACAAAGTCTTCCTGTCCACACATGCCGCTAACCACAGAAAAAAAAACCAGAGAAAGCCAATTTGAAAACATTTTCTAATTGTACCTCTCCTGTCGCTTGACCTGTTTCTGTTTCTCTCTCTTTCAACTCCTCTTCCTAGGGTTTTGTCCATCAGTCTCTGTTTATCTATCTCTTGACCTCTCCCCACCCCTCCTCTTCCTCCTTCTGATGAAAATAAGTCCTCCCTTTTTTCTCTCCTCTTCTCTCCTCCCCTACTTCCTGTGTTTCCATCAGTCTTCTTGCCCCTACATCTGTCGACTCTCTCCCGCCTCTCCCCCTCTCAAAAATAAATCCTCCCCATTTTCCCTCCTCTTCTCTCCTTCCCTCCCTACTACTTGCGTTCCACCAGTCTTGTTGTCCCTACTTCTGTCTCGCATCTTCCCTCCCTCTCTCCTCCTTCTTTGCATTTCTCTCCTCCCCTTCCTCCGGTTTCTCCTCCCCTTGCTGTCTCTCCATGGATCGCCTGACCTCTATCTGTCCCGCGTGTACATAACTTATCCTTGTTTTCTTCTCTTGGTATTTGGCTTTGTCTCCCCTCCTCTCTCCTCCCCTATGGTCCAGTGGACTAGCTCACCGGCTTGCACGCACGGTGATCTGGGTTCGATCCCAGAATTTGTCTTCTCTCTCCGGATTCCACTCATACCTCGTGAGAAAGAAATTGTTGCTATTTGTATGGATGGATAGCGTGGCGCCAATACGAGGGAGAATATTGGAAAATGACAAACTTAGCTTTGCGTAACATTGAGCTACCCACTAGAGTTATGACATGAGAAAACAAAAACCATTAATACATACATAACATATATTACATATGTACACCTCTCCAGAGTCTCCAGTCTCCTCCCCTTTTCTCTTTCTATTACTTACCCTTTACATACATACGAGTATATCTAATAGGATCTTCTATCTCTATGTATACGAGTATTATATCATCTAATATACCTTATGTCCTTTCTTTCTCAGTACTTGCCTCCTCCTCGGTTCTCCCTCTGGCGTTTCTTCCTCCTTACCTCTTATTTATCTTTTCTTCCCTCTCCTCCCCTCATGTGTTCTCTCTCTTTCTCTATCTCACTCCCCCCCTCTCTCTCTCCCCCCTCTCTCTCTCTCTCTCTCTCTCCCTCACTATCTATCTTTTGATCTCCCTCTATCTCTCTCTTCCTCTCTTTTTTTTCTCTCTCTCTCTCTTCCCCTCCCTCCATCTCTCTCTCTTCCCCCTCTCTCTATCTAGCTTTTGATCTCCCTCTATCTCTCTATTCCTCTCCCTCTATTTCTCCCTCTCCCTTTCTTTCTCTCTCTCTCTATCTCTTCCTCTCCCTCCTCCTCCCTGCCCCCCCACCTTCTCCTACCACCGCTACAATAGAGACCACATAATGAACGGATCACAAGCCCTGCTCCCCAAAGTCCAAAGCTCAGAGGAGCAGAAAAAAGGCCGCATAAACCCTTCGAGCCTTGACTCTTTTATTCCTTGAATTTTCAAAATGTAATTGGTTTTTCTCTCTTAATCTTTCCCTCTCATTCTCCCTCCCTTTCTTGACTTTCTCTCTCTCTCCCTCCCCTCCCTTCTCTTTATCTTCCTGGACATATCCTTCCCTCACTCCCTCTATTTGTATCTCTCTACCCCCTCTCTATCTCTTCCATTTCTTTATCTTCCTGGACTTATCCCTCCTCACTCTCGATTTCTATCTCTCTCTCTCTCCCTCCCCCCCGCCCTTCCCTTTATCTTCCAGGACTTATCCCTCCCTCTATCTCTTTCTTTATGACTTTATTCCTTTTCCTGAGTTAGAATAACATTGAAGATTAAAAGGGATAAAAACACAGAGTGAGACAGAGAGAGTCCTTTATCGGGCAAGTTTAGCATGCAATGGGCTTCTCTCATACAGGGTGCGGCGCGGTTATGTCCCCTTTTGAATATTCGATTAAAAAAAGGCTGTCAGTCTTACCTGATGCTTGTTATTGAATTATCATCTAGAAATATATAATTTTTGATTTTATCTAGTTTTGAAGAGTACACCATTCAAATGACGACCGTCATTGTCGATACACTGCTGAAGGCGATTTCTAAAGTTTCGCTCTACTTTTTCCAACATTGCGACAGGTATACGGCCTATTTCACGGCGAATGTTGTGTTTTAACTCTTCTAGTGTTCTTGGACGATCATTGTAAACTTTTGATTTGAGTTAACCCCCCAAGAAAAAATCACAAGGAGCTAAATCCGGGGATCGTGCTGGCCAAGGAAACGAAACTCCCGCTGCACTGCTACGATACACTTATGTTTCGAAAAATAACTCTCCACGCAATAAGCTTTCTGTTGCTTTGATAAAATCATTTTGACAACTGAGCTAAATTGAATCGAAAAAATTAGTAGTTTGTGCATCTGAGGTTGCTGGAACTTGTCTAATTAGAAGTGCGGCTTCACACTGGGCGATTCAAAATGGGACATAACCGCGCCGCACCCTGTATTTCTTCGTATTCAAAAGTCAGAAGTTTGTCCAACGTACTTGTATTATGTGATCGCACGATTAGCTAAATCAGTAAGATACTCGCTTCCCATGTGGAAGGTTCCAGGTTTGTACCCCAGAGCCGACTGTACTTTTTCAAAATTTCGTCACAGTTGTTTAAGAGATATCTTCAGGTGGGCTCGCGTTGAATGTTATAATTGCATTATTTTCTAGAGCATTTTTTTTTTTTTTTTAATCTATTTATAAAACTGTGTACCTTTCTAATTTAGATGTTACATGCAAAAAGAGTGTAAATTTTACACTCCGACATTCATAAGAACCACCAATTTTCCATGTATTCTTATCTTTTATTAGATTATAATGGTGCATGTCAACATCTTTGGGCATACACACCACTTTCCATGCATTTATCAGACCTCCCTCATCCTGTACAATTTTGATGATCTGGTCTGCTTGTATGTGTGTTTTTCATCAATCCAGTCTTTCTTATTCCTGCCATTTCTATAGTTATTCTTCCTTGTTGCTAAGATATATCATATTCCTAGATACGTTATATCTGTAAAGGTATACATTTATTTGTTACAAAAGAAGTTCTCTCTCTCTTCCTCCTCCTCCTTCTTCTTCTTCTCCTCCTCCTCCCCCTTTTTCTTCTCCTCCCCCTCCTGCCCCATTTCCAAATTGACCTTTTCAAATACTCGGACCTCCCAAATTTTCTCCAATTCCCTTCTGTTCGCCAAGTCATTTTCCGTTTTTCTAGTTCAAAATACTATTTTCGTTTCAATAGCCGAAAGCGCTTCATAGATGAAAGCTTTGAGAAGGAATGGTCTAGATATCTGGGTGGATGAGGGGAGAGGGCAGGGTATGCTATTAGATTTAGGGTATACCACTCTAACTTGGCATGTGTTGGGGTTAGTAAACTATTGATGTAGAAATACGAGTATGTACTTGTAATTATTGAGTGAAGAGAAAAAAAAGAGAGGCAAGAGGAAAAAGATTAGCAAAAAGTAGATGAGCAAGAGAGAGAGAGAGAGCGAGAGAGATAATAATATCGCCTTATTTGTACTACCCGATTAAGACTATTAAGTCCCATTATTCCAGCAGTAAACCCAAGACATATTATTATGTGGTAAAAATCCCAAATGGGAGGAAAACATGTCATGTCCCGGCTGTGTTTCGAACCCGCGACCTCTGATATCTCTGGATTCAGAGAGTGCCGCCTTTACCACTGAGCTACCGGGACAGAAAGAGAAAGAGAGGATGACAGGAAAATGAGAGAAACAAAAGAGAATGAAAGAAAAAGAGAGAGGGCGAGTGAACAGGAAAGTCATACCATCCTACCTCGGTAGAGGTGTGAAGAACAAACTCCCTTCATAAAAAAGAGACATAGTCAGAGACCGTAGAGAGGACCTAGTTTTTGCAAATTTTGTAAATACAGAAAGTAACAAAGAGAAATAGTGTAGGGGAGGGATGTAAAAAAGAAAATGAAAAAATATAGAAGTAGACAAAAGGTGGGGTGCAGAATTTAATTAAAACTATTACTATGTAGAACAAAACATAACAAAACAGTGCAATTGTCATCGGAACATATCTGCATGAAAAAATTATTTGACCATGCAAAACAAACAATAACTTTATTTACACAATACAATGCTGGAGAAGTGAGCAATAAAGTGATCGAATATGGAAAAGATCAAAGTAGAAGAGTCATAGAGGAAGTGTGTGAGTTTATAAAATAGGTAGAAACAGAGGAAATAGTTTGTGTGTATAAAAGAGGTAAAGAGAGAGTGTTTTTAGTTGTTAATTTTCAAAGGGAGAGAGGAAAAAAGAAGAGAGACCAAAGCAATTGAATGGTAGAGAGCTAAAGAATAAGAGAAACAGTAGAGGAAAAGAGAGAAAAAAGGCACAGTAGATAATTAAAAGTACAAGATAGAAGGAGATAAGAGAAAATGAAGAGAGAGAGAAAAGAAGCAGGATAGTTAGTAAAAACAAAAGAGAGAGAGATAGATATAAAGAGCAAAAAGAAAAAGAAAGAGAGAGAGAGAGATGTAGCATGCGGGGTAGTAAAAACAACAATGAAAGAAAATAGAGAGATAGAGAGAGAGGCAATATATGTATGGTAAAGTTTTTAAAAAAAATATGTTTGAATTGGAATTATACAGTAGGATTGAGGTAGAGAGAGAAAGAGACAGCTCAGAAGTAAAATGAAGAAGAATGAAAGAGGGAAAAATCGTCCCCCGGGCAAACAATATGGGCGGAGGCTGTAATATAGGCTTTTATCTTTTAATTCCCAATTCATGTCGAATACAAATTGTACCTTTAAATATTTCCCTTTGTATATTTTCCCTTCTTTCTCATCACTTCACCTTCCTTGTAATTTTTCCATTTAACAAACTCTACCTTTCTTCTCTCTCTCTCTCTCTCCCTCTCTCTTTTTCCCTCCCCCCCTCTCTCTCCCTCTCTCTCTTTGTCTCTCTCTCTCTCTCCCTCTCTCTTTCTCCCTCCACCCCTCTCTCTCCCTCTCTCTTTTTCCCTCCACCCCTCTCTCTCTCTCTCTCTCCCTCTTCTCTTTCTCCCTCCCCCCCTCTCTCTATCTCTCTCTCACACACACTTCACCTAACCCTTTATTAAGTTTTATTATTAAACTAATAACTATACATTTAAATCACTACTTACACATTTATGTTGTTCGGTATGGTTTTACATAAGGTTGAAACCTTGAGCTAAAGAATAAGAGAAACAGTAGAGGAAAAGAGAGAAAAAAGGCACAGTAGATAATTAAAAGTACAAGATAGAAGGAGATAAGAGAAAATGAAGAGAGAGAGAAAAGAAGCAGGATAGTTAGTAAAAACAAAAGAGAGAGAGATAGATATAAAGAGCAAAAAGAAAAAGAAAGAGAGAGAGAGAGATGTAGCATGCGGGGTAGTAAAAACAACAATGAAAGAAAATAGAGAGATAGAGAGAGAGGCAATATATCGATACCTTTTTGCCAAAATGTGAAATATCCAAAATTTCAATTTTCGTTTTATTTCAGATTCTTAATCAGTTTTTTAAAGCTCTTTCGAATGAACTCACGGCCAAGTTTCTATCTAGTATAGTTTTAATTTTAAGTGTTTATTTTTTTGGTCAAAATTTGAGATTTATCCAGCCAAAACGTGAAAAGTTTTCGTTTTTTTCTTTTACATTATACGAGAATGTGAAAAATCCGATAATATATCGATACCTTTTTGCCAAAATGTGAAATATCCAAAATTTCAATTTTCGTTTCATTTCAGTGTCGCTTTTCACAATTGAGAGGTTGAAAAAGAATTCGCCAAAAGGTGAAAAACTCCATCTTACTTTGTCTAAGTATTAGCCTTTTTCCTAGTTTTTCTTTTCAGATGTTCTCATTACTATTTAAACATTAAAGGATTGTTATTAAAAAACAAAACAACACTATATACGTTAGTGCGGCTAAAATACCTTCCATTCGATTTAGGGTTTCAAACTATCTATGTCCGGATTCAATTTCTGCCGCAATAACAAATGATGAATTTTGTGTATTCATTAATATAATAGGGCCCGCCAAAAAAAGGAGCCATTCAAAATATCTAGAAAATGGATTAAAATTTTAAAAAATGCTAAAACACGTGTACCATTCTATAGGGTGTCCCGTATACAGATGCTAATATTTTGAGGGTAGGTTCAGCCCACCATGGACTATCATATGAGCGAAACTTGCAGTGGGGCATTTTGTTTCGTTAAAGAGTTATGGCCAAATCTCTGTTTTTCCCACAGGTCTAGAGGTTACTTAGATCGAAGCACGTTTTTAAAGAAATGATAGCCAGTAAGTAATTTTTGACTTCATGTATGGATAGTCATGCATATTTCCCTTCGAATGCAGTTGGTTGTATAAAAAAATATTGAAAGACCAGAGAGATATTTAATGATAAGTTCAATACTTTTCTAAAATTTGATTTTTCCCTTTTTTCCCTTTCGTGAATTTAAAGTACTTCTACAATTGCACTTCTGCGTATCATTAGTTAAAAAAATATCCTATTCTGTTTAGTTTTAGAAAAAATAAAGCTCATTTATATTACTTTAAAGATCATGGAACGCAGTACACACAAAGCTCCAAAAACACTTCTGAATCATGATGGAAAATTCAAAGTTGGCTGAATTTAACAGAACTGGCGCGTAATTTGAGGTATAAATACACTGCTCTGGGATGTTTTACAGAGGGAAATTGATCATTCACAGTGGTCGGTCGGTGTGAACTTTTATGTGAATGGGGTTACGGGGTCACAAGGTTATCATGAGGAAATATCGCCTCTGACAACACAAAGAGGCGTAAACAACATTTTCAAAATTTTACATGAGAGCCAAAATGAGTTTTCTTGTGAATAAATTTTCTGTTCACGGTAGGAAAACCATCACTTCCCTGTACCCGTGAATGACCATACGAACTTTTTCTGTTGCCAATTTTGATTATTTAACTATCGATTTACGCCTATTTGATTTGTCTGAAAAAGAGAAAATGAGGGATACGCCTAATTTCAATTTTTGTTGTATCTTTTCTTTGGATTATAATTGGATTACGTCTATTTGTGAGAACAAAATATAGCACTAGTAGACTCAATTCAAGCAATAAAACCGATTTCAAAAATTTGTGGTTTACGCCTCTTTGTGTTGTCAGAGGCGAAATGAGAGAGGCTCCAACGAAAGCAGCAACCAGTGGTGTAATTATGGACAAATAATACACATGGACTGCGCTAACAACAAAAATTGTCATTTTATTTTTAGAATGAAAATTAAAAATATCATTTTTGTGTTTATCACAATCATGATATCAAAAACATAACAAAAAAGTGCCGAAAATTAACCTTGGGTAAAACTCGAACACCCAACCTTCAGGTTACTATTATTTTTATTAATACTTTATTGATGAACTACAAACATGATAGGTACATTCTGCAAAACAGGACATGAAATGAAAAGAACCCAAAAGAATATGTAGCGAACCAACGGCGAGGTTAAAGCTTGTGGCTTTCTCTTCCACCGAACAAATTCATCGTCTTGTTATTTTAATTATTAGATTTGATTGATGTAGTTGGTTAATAGAGAACTATTTGTACTCAGAAAATTTTCATTTATAACTTGCAGTTGGCACAAAAATGGTCACACAGACCGCTTCAGGCATCGAGTGTTCTTCAAAATGCAATAGCGCCCAGATTCAAAATTTGAAAGATGTGTTTCTCTCCTTCTGGTGTCGTTTAATAGGTCGTATCTCATTCGTTCCTTCACGCGTCTGGAAGAACTTGGAATTTATTGAAACAAAATAGCAGAGGGTATTTTTTTAACTAGTGATACGCAGAATTGCAATTGTAGAAGTACTTTAAATTCACGAAGGAGAAAAAAAGGGAAAAATCAATTTTTGAAAAGTATTGAACTTATGATTAAATATCTCTCTGGTGTTTCAATATTTTTTCATGCAACCAACTGCATTTCAAGGGAAATATGCATGACTATCCATACATGAAGTCAAAAATTACTTACTGGCTACCATTTCTTTAAAAAACGTGCATCGATCTAAGTGACCTCTAGACCTGTGGGAAAAACAGGGATTTGGCCATAACTCTTTAACGAAGCAAAATGCCCCACTGCAAGTTTCGCTCATATGATAGTCCACGGTGGGCTGAACCTACCCTCAAAATATTTGCATCTGTATACGGGACACCCTGTATAGCGGGGGAAACCTTTTCTACTAGGTATTGGTTTTTATCATTACCAGGGGCGGCAAAAGGGGTGTCAACTTTGGAATCTTAAAAGGAACCACCATATTTGTAAGACATTTCCAAAAAGTAGTTGACATTAAAAGTATTTTAAGACAAGTTTTAGATTTCTAATCAAAATAGGGCCGGAAATAACGTATGTATATTTTCTTTCACAGTTTCAGTATTTTTTTATAAGAAGTTAATTGTATATTTGAAAAAAAAAAAAAAAAAATAGATATGAATTTTTTGATTTGAAATAAAGAAATTTTCATACCTTTTTGATACCGTTAGTTAGCTTTACCAGGGGATGTGTCAAGGGTCAACTTTTGTCAATAATGTAAAAACCATCCTTTTTTGTGTTAAATATATGCAATGATTCATGTTGAATTTAAAATAAAAACAGGGCCGGATTCACTTCAAATGAATGTGAAAATCCTGAAACCCACGTACAGTCCTAGTGTTTGACCCTGTTTTCAAGGGTATCTTATATTAAATTTAGATTAAGCAACAACACTTATTTAGCACAGATTATAATAAAAAAAGGAATAGTTTTTTACACAATTAAAAAAATGACCCCTTGACAGCTCCCCTGGTAAACCTAATGGTATCAAAAAAGTCATGAAAATTTAATTTTTTTCAATTAGAAAGACATGTGTGTTTAACAATTTTTACAAAAATACAATTAATTTCTTTTATAAACTTACTGAAATCTGAAGGATAAAACATTTGAAGTTTGTATTAGAAATACCCCCAGGCACCTTCTGACAAGAAAGGTGTCTTCTTTAAATGCATACACACACAATCACACCAGTGCATTATCGCCCTACGATGTACGTAAAAGTATTTTTAGTCTGTTCGTACAGGTATGTCTATCTAAATGTCTGCCTGTATGTCTGTACGTATGTGTCTGTTCTAGGCGCGGCCGGTGGGGAAATGTTTTGGGGGTACTGCATACCGGACTAAAGAATTTCTTTCAGTATCTACAAAAAATTAAGTTTGTTTACCATGCTCTTTATAATAGTTATGCATTAATTATTCTAGAAATGTGTGATAATTTTTATTGTGTATTGTGTACGATTTGAGAAAATCCTCTCTTTTTTATTTTTCGCTTGGGGGTGCTGGAGCTCCGCAGCTCCTTAGCACCGGCCGCGCCTGGTCTGTTCATATGTCTGAACGTAAGTATGTTTGTATGTCTGTCTGTTTGTCTATGTGTATGTCTACTCAGTGATAAATATGCTTCACTTTACAATTAAAATAACACCTCATAAGGTTATATCCATCAAATAATTATGTCTGCCTGTATGTCCGTCTTTTGTATATCCGTAGGTCTGTCTGTCTGTTTATATGTTTTTTTGTACTTAATGATGAATGTGCTTGACTACGAATAAAAGGGGGACTCATAAATTTATATACATCAAAGAATTATGTCTGTCGGTCTGTTTTTATGTATGACTAGCCGTTTGCCCGTGCTTTGCAACGGACTAAATTTCAAATTTACTAAGGCATGGCCGTAGTGCTGGACAGCAATGTCTTTTTGAACTTTTTATAATTTTTCTGGACAAAGCGATAATGGTTTTGGGGGGGTCAATTCTGAGACATTTTTCGCTATCTCTTACCGTTTTGGCTAAACAACTCCGGACAAACAAACAAACAAACATAGGTAGGTAGGTAGGTAGTCCTTTTTTCTGTTTCATATATAGAGATTTGACTCATTGATGAATTGTATTTTTCATTACAATTAAAATTACACCTCAATCGTCTATATCGGTAAAGTTCTCTGGAAAATATAAGATTTCTATTAATATTTTGTACATCAATTAGCGGGTTTTTTGAAATTATGGGGCTGAAGTGCCCATTTTGGGGCTATATAAGTACTCAAAGGCACACCTGCCACCAAAGACGAGAAAAACAAGATCAAATTCAAGCATCAAAATTGGCCCAATGGTTCATGCTGTAGCCCGGTCAAGATCGAATAAGGACATCAAGCAGCAGAAAGTGAAAAATGGTTTTTTTCACCATTGATTATATTATCTCCGGTTTAAATCAAGCGTTTTTGATGATTCTCTTATTAATCTTCATTCGAAAGCTTGCTTCTTTTCAGTAAATAATTCAAACTTTGTAGTGTTTCAGTTTTCATTCATCCTTTGTAGTTATTCCGATACAGAGGCGTGAAATTGGCACTTTGTGCTGTGACAGTGTGACGTATGATATCTCT
This sequence comes from Bactericera cockerelli, assembly GCA_024516035.1. NCBI lineage: Eukaryota > Metazoa > Arthropoda > Insecta > Hemiptera > Triozidae > Bactericera > Bactericera cockerelli. The sequence goes on from JAMCCL010000839.1 coordinate 10,613, forward strand.
TGGTGCGCTCTTCTTAATTTTTGACTTGGCGTTGCGGAACGCCATCGCGTTCTTTAATAATAATCATTATTACAGTTACTATACGCACAAATTATGCACTATTTATTCTTCTTATAAGTCGCTTTTCACAAATTTATTGTATTCCATATGGCACTTTTTACATTTTACGTAAACCACTTTTACTTAAAACCCAAAAAATCGGGCGTTTTTCACATTCATTGGTTTAGCAGGCTGAGGAATAGGAGTGGACTTTTCACATTTTGGCTAAACCATCTTTACTTAAAACCCGAAGAATTGGGCGTTTTTTCACATTCTAGTTAGTAGGCTGAAGAACAAGAGTGGACAATTCACTTTTTGGCTAATACTTAAACAAAGAAAGATGGAGTTTTTTACTTTTTGGCGAATTCTTTTTCAACCTCTTCATTGTGAAAAGCGACACTATCTCAATAACTAAAGGTATTTCGCAGTTAAAATTATCAGGAACATTTAAAGCAAACAGTTTCAAGTATTATATCCAAATTTGGTATAAATCGTACGTAGGACAACTGAGTAATGAAACTTTTTTTGAAAAAAACAACTTTTTATTTTTTCAAACCTCTCTCCTGAAAAATTTGATTTTGGCGCAATTCACATTTTGGCAAAAAGGTATCGATATGTATGGTAAAGTTTTTTAAAAAAATATGTTTGAATTGGAATTATACAGTAGGATTGAGGTAGAGAGAGAAAGAGACAGCTCAGAAGTAAAATGAAGAAGAATGAAAGAGAGGGAAAAATCGTCCCCCGGGCAAACAATATGGGCGGAGGCTGTAATATAGGCTTTTATCTTTTAATTCCCAATTCATGTCGAATACAAATTGTACCTTTAAATATTTCCCTTTGTATATTTTCCCTTCTTTCTCATCACTTCACCTTCCTTGTAATTTTTCCATTTAACAAACTCTACCTTTCTTCTCTCTCTCTCTCTCTCCCTCTCTCTTTTTCCCTCCCCCCCTCTCTCTCCCTCCTCTCTTTGTCTCTCTCTCTCTCCCTCTCTCTTTCTCCCTCCACCCCTCTCTCTCCCTCTCTCTTTTTCCCTCCACCCCTCTCTCTCTCTCTCTCTCCCTCTCTCTTTCTCCCTCCCCCCCTCTCTCTATCTCTCTCTCACACACACTTCACCTAACCCTTTATTAAGTTTTATTATTAAACTAATAACTATACATTTAAATCACTACTTACACATTTATGTTGTTCGGTATGGTTTTACATAAGGTTGAAACCTTTCATTACCAACCTTTCAAATTTAAAGAGCATTTTTCTGTTTTTGTTAGTAACTAGGCGTAGCACCAGTGTATGATGCTTGTAAATATTACCATTGTGATACACCCTGTACATACGGTGATACAAATGTATCAGATCTGAGAAACTGACCCTTGAGTCAGCAATTTGTTAGAAACAAGACGTAGCACCAGTGCATGCTGCATGTAAATAGTCTTATTTGACCGTCCCTTTTATATTCCCCGCCCTTCCCTCGACCCATTTATCTATTATCTTCTCTGTGTCTCTTCTCTCCCTCCCTTTCTCCTTACTCCTCCTTTTCCAACCTGTACTCTCAGGCCTAGCACGGTGCAAACTTCATTTTAGCATTCAGAGCACGAGACAGTAATGCGAGAACTTGGAAGACAATTTCAGAAGACCAGGCAACAAACACCAGGTTCTGTACTCTGAGTGGATCAAATTCTCAAGTCCGACTTCTAGTCACTAGTGGACAAATTATAGTTATACCCACTTCTGTGACATAATTTTACCTAGCTAATTCATTAAAGATTTTGTCTGGGGTTGAAATTGAAGTTAGAAATATACGACCAAAAGGGACGTCCTTGAGGCAAAGCACCCTTCGATTAAAACACACTTGAAAATGATTCAGTAATCTCTGTAGGCCCGACAGGCCGCAAAATCCAAAGTGATTAAGGGGGCGAAAACTGTATTACCTTAGATAAGCCAGACTGTCCTTCAAGGCGGGCTATAGTGCGTTGTGATTGGTTGAAACTTGGACTTGAGGAAGAGTCTGGCTTATCCTAAATCTAATCCTGTTTTATAATTCGGTCTTAATGACTAGGTGGGACTTAAGTGTCAGATGAGTCACATCAATTTACACTTTCTTACCAGTTTATCATACCGAATTCATCCTAAGAGAAAAGATTGTTACAATTAATAATTTGTACTCGAACAATCGACTTCCTGTTTATGAGTCTGCTGCTCCCCTTCCCGATCCAGTTGAAACCTTGAAATTACTTTTTTAGCAAATGTAGCGTTAACTGTTGACAAAAAATTAGGTCTCGTAAAATACTAATTGGGGGGAAAAGTTGCAGCAAGAGTTTGACACTTTTCCCTGAGCCAAGATATCAATCTTTATGGGACTTTTTCTGTTTCAAAGTCAGAGAGCATTAATTTGGAAAATGAAACTTCTTTTGGGAAATTTCCTCATCAAGATTTGAAATTCTGGAGAAATTATGAGAATTTTTTTTTTCTTCAGAACAAACTTTCTTGATAAGTCGTCTAGGTTTGATACTTCTCACTATTGGCGTATTGGGACCCTTTGTGTGGAGCCGACAGTAATAATGAAGCACCGCTATGCTGTAGGGACATTGGAGCCATGTTGTTCAACACGGATGTGAGATTGCAGAAATGTGTTGTCTCTTCTTTCTATACTCCTTGCCGAGTATCGAGAAACCATACTGTTGGGTGGAAGAGATTGTCAAAGGCAATAACCTCGCCCTTTAGTTAGGACATATTTTATGTATAACTAGCGGACTGTCGCCCGCTTTGCTGGCCGAGGCATGGCCGTGAAAGCAAAAAATCCTTTTTCGCCAATGGCAGGTGTTGTAGTGGGAATCTAGACTATAAGACAAAGCTACCTACCAAATTTCAGCTCTCTAGGTATTACGGTTTGGGCTGTAGAGCGATGATCAGTCAGTCAGTGACTTTGACATTTATATATTAAGATAATTTTTTTTTTTCAATTATATTGAATTTAATATGTAATTATTTATGTTTTATATGATATGTCGTATTAATAAAGTGTAAATAAATAAACCACGTCTTTCCCGGTAGCTCAGTGGTAAAGGCGGCGAGGCGGTCTGGTAATCCAGAGGTCGTGGTTTCGAAACCCAGCCGGGACATGACATGTTATCCTCCCATTTGGGATTTTTATCACTTGGGCTTACTGCTGGAATAATGGGATTTGATAGTCTTAATCGGGCAGTATAAATAAGGCGATATTATTACATATTGCCTACACTTGGTCGTCCGTCGCGTAGTCCCACTGTTTTCTTCTGACAATAAGGTTGAATTTTATAGGAGGTATTATACTATGTAAATTTCATACTATTGTATTAAGTGGTGTGTATGACCATAGATGTTAAAGTGCACCACTATAATCTAATAAAAGATAGATAAAAAATAAAATCAAAAATCAAATCTGGACCTCCTGGTTAATCCTATTCATCTGGGACTGTTCTTGTCAATAAATTGTTTCAAATAAATAAATAGATGGAAAACTTCTCTTAGAACGTAGGGGTAGAAATGTCTCGAAACTTTGAAATTAAAAAGGCAGAAGAAATTTCAAAAGCAGTGAAAGAAGTACAGGAAAAGTAAAACTATTCAATTAGATGTTATTTGTTTAAATTGAATGAAATTGGGAGTGAAAGAAAGGGAGAGAGAGATGAGAACGACGGAGGGAAAGAGAGGAGAAATGGGGAAAGAAATGTTGGCAACAACTTTTCTTTTCATACACAATAATAATATCCTGGTTGACGGAGAATTTGCTGGAGAAATAAATAAGTTGAAATGTGACAAAGAGGAACAGGAGTGAGTATCGAGGAAAGAAGAGGAAAGGGAGAAGAATAATGAAAGAGAGCAAAAGAGATAAATAAATACAGGAATGAAAGAAAATAGAGAGAGAAAAAAGTATAAGGCGAGCGAAAATTTAAGAGTTGGAGAGAAAAAGGAAAATTGACTGAGTGAGTTTTGGAAGACAGGGTTGAGTGGAAGAGATTGCCGTTAGCAATAACCAATAATAAGATGTCCGCCCTTGAGTTAGGACATCTGTATATATTTTATCCAGTCGTTTTTATTTTTTTCTTGTTTATGTTTACAAATATGGTCAATTTTGAATTTAATTTTACCATTATTGTTAGTACATATAAATGTCCTTTTAATAAAAGAGTTTAATAATAACAGAGATTGAGTTGGAAATTATAGAAAAACAAAGAGAAGTGATTTTAAGGGTGAGTGAATTGTAGTTCCTATAATATTGAAAAGAATCATAGCCCCAAAAGGTTATCAAAATATATCTACAAACGTTAAACTTTCTTTGAGGTTAGTGATTCACGTTTTTTTTTTCTTCACTTTTGTTTAATTGTTTAACATCCAGTTCATTAGAGACAAATACTCTCGTCTTGAAATGTTTTAGTATTCTATGAATAAAATCTGACTACAGTTACAATAAATTACATTTAAAAAATTTTTTAATAGAGCACAAC
>JAMCCL010000084.1:0-94771 GCA_024516035.1 Bactericera cockerelli
GGACTTCCATATACGGGTCCATACCTCGTGGGCTGTTTACTATCTTTTGAATAATAGTCACGTTACATAGTAATTCGCAATTTGTAACAAGTCAAGATGGCAATTAATGCACTGGTACTACTGGTAGTCAAGTGGTCAACACGAGCGCACCGGAAGGTATTCCTTACAAACAACTGGAATTTAAATTTAGAATACAATTTTCTTGTCGGGTCGGGGGATCGACCCCTGACCTTCCGCATGGCAAGCGGGTGCTTAGCCGCTAAACTAATCGCGCGATCAGTGCTTAAGCCTCGGGTTTTTCTTTAGAAGGCATTAAACCATTGGGAAGCTGCAAGCTAGCCTGGCTTGTTAGTGTTGGCTATTCTGTTCTCTGTTTATAGTCCTCTAGCAAAAAAATAAAATATACCTAGAATAAAATTATTTTAATTTATAATTACAATTGTCTTGTAATCCGGGACGAAGTTAATGCCTTAGGCATTCTCTGCCACTGTAAAAATTATCCAGTAAATCTTTATTAATAACTAGTAAAAACCTTTAGCTTTAATAATTATCAAGTAAATCTGAACTTGAATATATATATAATTTTTTTTTTTTTAATTCTTTTTCTTTGTGTTATTATGTCACAATTTTAGTGGGTAGCGCAGAATCATAGGACTTTACCACTTTAATTTACAATATCTTGTATTCTTTTTTTTGCCTAAGATTCTGCCACTGGTCGCTGCTTCACATTAAAGCAGCTACTCATTTTTCCTCACGAGGTATGAGTGGACCCCGAACATCCAAGTACAGAGCAGAAAAAAATCCTCCCCGCTGGGAATCGAACCCAGGTTACCGTGTGTGCAATGCCTAGCGCGCTAACTCGCTCTGCCACAGTGACTACAGAACTTGAATATATTATAACACCTGTCCCGGTAGCTCAGTGGTAAAGGCGGCACGCTGTGAATCCAGAGATTCCAGAAGTCGTGGGTTCAAAACCAGCCGGGGCATGACAAGTTATCCTCCCATTTGGGATTTTCACCACATACTTATATGTCTTGAGCTTATTGCTGGAATAATGGGACTTTAATTGCCCTATTCGGGCAGTATAAATAAGGTGATATTATTATTATAACACTTTTTTTTTACATAATCTTACGAGTATACAGCACTCATTATACAAAATAACGTTAAATTTAAAACATAATTTAATTACTACTAAACTAAACTTACTACTAAATTAAACTATAATATAATAATATAAACAAGGGTTGGGTGGAAGAGATTGCCATAGGCAATAACCCCGCCCTTTAGTTAGGACATACGTATATATTTTATTTATTTTTTTCTTGTTTATATTATTAATACTATCAATTTTATATTTAATTTTTACCATTGTTTGTCTGTATATATGTTCTGTTAATAAAGAGTTTCTAAATAAATAAATAAACTAAGGGAGATTAAACTAATATTCTCATACTTTTAAATCAAAAGGAAGATCTAACTCTAAAATCCTATCAGTTGGATCCGAGAAGATGTCCACGCCCCCATCACTGGCAATATTCCATAGGTATAATTTACACTGGGGGAGTAAGGCCTGAATTATGAAACCGGATTAAAAATATTTATGATGTTCTAACCCAAGCCATTTCTCTGCCACTTACCTGTCTCTTATGGTTATTTGTCACCCAGGGCCCACACCAGGAGGGGGTGACCGTCGCTCAGCCCAACATGGGTGCCAGGCGGGACTTCCTGCACAACAATGTGCTCCATCATCTCTACGGGGGGACCACGGTGGTTACCACAGGTAATCACTTGCACCTATTTTTTTCAACCTAACCCACTGGTCAAGGGATTAATGCGCTAGTCTGGTAATTCAGTTAGCGTGGGGATCCGTTGGTTCAAATGCCACCCAGTGCATGAAATTTTCCTTTTTTTTTTATTTATTTTATTTATGTGGCAGGATTCTCAATTTTTGAGCTCTACCATCCAACCTCACAATTTGAGTAGTCTTATTCTAAAGGTTTTAAGATCCGTTGGTTCAAATCCCACCCAGTGCATGAAATTTTCCTCATTAATTTGATTTATTTTTTTAAATTTAGGTTTAACTTCGCTTTCAACTGCATGGTCATACGGGCGTGTTACCTCCATTCGTAGGAAACTCACACATCTGCTACCCACATTAATGCCAGCATCACGAAGTCTTCACCTCACAGGACGTTGCTTAACTTCGGCGATCCTACGAGAACCGTTGCATTAAACGCGCCATCGCCAAACGCTTGCATTACTATATTTTCGCCAAACGCTTGCATTACTATATTTTTTTCTAATGGTATCATCTACCGGACTTCCAGTGTACAAGTGTAGTCTAGTGCACTAGTAGTCAAGTGGTTAATCCAGGTAGCGTAGGGATCCGTTGCTTTGAATCCCACCCAGTGCATTTCCTCATTAATTTGAGTTTCTGACCACATTTTTTTTTTTTTTTTTAAAGATGAGTGTTTCACAGCCGTTTTTATTTCGTAGCCATGAAACAGGAGCTACTGTAGACGCTTGTGGTCTGTGTTGTAGCCTACCCATCCCGTAGTGTGCCTCCCCTCCGATGGGCGAGAAGTGACACAATACTTCCCAATTAGGTGCTGGGTCAACACGAGCGCACCGGAAGGTATCCCTTACAAACAATTGTAACCAAATTAAGAATACAAATTTTTGTCGGCACGGGGGATCGAACCCGGGACCTTCCGCATGGCAAGCGAGTGCTTAACCACTGAGCTAATCGCGCATTATAATAAGACTTTGAGGGTTAGGTGGTACAAAATGGTTTAAGCATTAACCTTGTCTGATGGTTACCTTCCACCAAAGAGTGTCATTATTATTATTATCATAGGTATATATTTTATTCAAATTCTAATACATCATCATCTTCTCGTTTTTAATCCAAGTTTGGAGACCTGAGGATTAAAAATGCATCTTCTGATTCAGTTCAATACTTTTCTTAGGATATGCGTAGTACTATTATTATGTCATCCCTTTATTACAAAGGTTCAGTACATCATAATTATGGGAAACTATTTAAACATAGTATGCATAAATATAAAAACAGTTACAATCGGTGGTTACAGAACAATGGAATAATCTTCACTCTTGCACCTTCCTGATGATTGACGTGGTGGACAGGATGACGGAAAATTGTGCTTTCTTGATGACAGCTTGAAGGTTCCTGATACAGAGTTTCTTCAGGTTATATTCGGTGTTTTTGTGGACAAGACCGTTTGTAGAGATGACAATGGGAAGCACAGACACTTCATTCAGTTGCTACATATTTTTTACTTGTTGTTTTAGGTCTTCGTACTTCATAATCTTCTCTGTATATCCCGAATGAATGTTGTCATCAAGAGGTATTTTCACCTCAATAATCATAGCTTTTTTCTCCTCTTTATTAATAAAGAAATTATTATTATTATTTATTACCATCCCATTCCCAGGCAGGACGGACTACTTCGACTATGTGTGGAGGAAGTACTCAACCAACACGATGAACCTGGACCTGACGCATGACTCCTACTTTGAAGACTACGTGCGGGACTACGTGTGGTGGACCATGCCCGCCAACCGCACCAAGCCGCCCCCGCCCCCGCCCACCACTGTGGACCCCACGGCGCCCACCACCGACGCCTACGACAAGTGGTTCTATGGGGGCTTTCGGACGGGCACGGGGCCGCTGAGTGGGTGAAATGATGGAGGTGGTGGTTGGCCATGGAAGTCGGACATCCGCTAAGGAGTGTGTAACAACTCACCTGCCGAAGCAACTAGCCCTGAAAATGGATGCCGCTGAAGCGTCGTGCCTATGCTCGGCCGTCAGTGGCAGAGTGGGCTGCAGCGTTTTGTGGCGTTCGCAGACCCGGTAAGCCCTGACGAGTAGGAGGGCGCAGTGGTGTGCGCAGATAGGATTGAGCCGTAAGGCCGCCTGGAGCCGCCACTGCTGCAGATCTTGGTGGTAGTAGCAAAGGAAGAGAATGCCGTTGGCATTAGCACCTCCCTTGATCAAGTTTTGTTTTCTTAATTTTAATATCTATGTATGTATATATTCTATGTCATTTGTAAATAAAACTTGATCCAACATGATTAATAATGGTGGTGGTGGTGGGTGAAATGTTGGTGGTGGTGGGTGAAGTGATGGTGGTGGTGGGTGAAATGATGGTGGTGGTGGGTGTAATGATGGTGGTGGTGGGTGAAATGATGGTGGTGGTGGGTGAAATGATGGCGGTGGTGGGTGAAATGATGGCGGTGGTGGGTGAAATGTTGGTGGTGGTGGGTGAAGTGATGGTGGTGGTGGGTGAAATGATGGTGGTGGTGGGTGAAATGATGGTGGTGGTGGGTGAAGTGATGGTGGTGGTGGGTGAAATGATGGTGGTGGTGGCTGAAGTGATGGTGGTGGTGGGTGAAATGATGGTGGTGGTGGGTGAAGTGATGGTGGTGGTGGGTGAAATGATGGTGGTGGTGGGTGAAATGATGGTGGTGGTGGGTGAAATGATGGTGGTGGTGGGTGAAATGATGGCGGTGGTGGGTGAAATGATAGTGGTGGTGGGTGAGATGATGGTGGTAGAGGGTGTAATGATGGTGGTGGTGGGTGTAATGATGGTGGTAGAGGGTGAAATGATGGTGGTGGTGGGTGTAATGATGGTGGTAGAGGGTGAAATGATTGTGGTGGTGGGTGAGATGATGGTGGTAGAGGGTGAAATGATGGTGGTGGTGGGTGTAATGATGGTGGTAGAGGGTGAAATGATAGTGGTGGTGGGTGAGATGATGGTGGTAGAGGGTGAAATGATGGTGGTGGTGGGTGGTAATGATGGGTGGGGTGGTGGGGTGAAATGATGGTGGTGGTGGGTGAAATGATGGTGGTGGTGGGTGAGATGTGGTGGGTGGTAGAGGTGTGAAATGATGGTGGTGGTGGGTGTAATGATGGTGGTAGAGGGTGAAATGATGTGGTGGTGGGTGAGATGATGGTGGTAGAGGGTGAAATGATGGGTGGGTGGGTGGTGGTGAATGATGGTGGTGGTGGGTGAAATGATGGTGGTGGTGGGTGAATGATGGTGGTAGAGGGTGAAATGATAGTGGTGGTGGGTGAGATGATGGTGGTAGAGGGTGAAATGATGGTGGTGGTGGGTGTAATGATGGTGGTGGTGGGTGAAATGATGGTGGTGGTGGGTGAAATGATGGTGGTGGTGGGTGAAATGATGGTGGTGGTGGGTGTAATGATGGTGGTGGGTGGGTGTAATGATGGTGGGGTGGGTTGAGTGAGGGGGTGGTTTAAATGATGGTGGTGGTGGGGGGTGAAATGATGGTGTGGTGAGGTGAAATGATGGTGGTGGTGGGTGAAATGATGGGTGGTGGGTGAAATGATGGTGGTGGTGGGTGAAATGATGGTGGTGGTGGTGGGTGAAATGATGGTGGTGAGGGTGGGTGAAATGATGGTGGGTGGTGGGTGAAATGATGGTGGTGGGGTGAAATGATGGTGGGTGGTGGGTGAAATTGATGGTGGTGGGGGGGTGTTGATGGTGGTGGTGAAAATGATGGTGGTGGTGGGGGTGAAATGATGGTGGTGGGGGTGAAATGATGGTGGTGGTGGGTGAAAGAATGGTGGTGGTGGGTGAAATGATGGTGGTGGTGGGTGAAATGATGGTGGTGGTGGGTGAAATGATGGTGGTGGTGGTGGGTGAAATGATGGTTGGTGTGGGTGGGTGAAATGATGGTGGGTGGTGGGTGGGAAATGATGGTGGTGTGGTGGTGAAATGATGGGGTGGGGGTGGGTGAAATGATGGTGGTTTGGTGGGTGAAAATGTGGTGGTGGTAGGGTGAAAATGATGGTGGTGGTGGGTGAAATGGGTGGTGGTGGTGGGTGAAATGATGGTGGTGGTGGTGAAAAATGATGGTGGTAGAGGGTGAATGATGGTGGTGGTTGGGTGAAATGTGGTGGTGGTGAGTGGGTGTGGTGGAAATGATGGTGGTAGAGGGTGAAATGATGGTGGTGGTGGGGGAAGTGATGGTGGTGGTGGGTGAAATGATGGTGGTGGTGGGTGAATGATGTTGGTGGTGGTGGGTGAAAGTGATGGTGGTGGTGGGTGATGAAATGATGGTGGTGGTGGTGGTGAAATGATGGTGGTGGTGGTGGGTGAAATGATGGGTGGTGGGGGTGAAATGATGGTGGTGGTGGTGGGTGAAAAGATGGTGGTAGGGGTGAAAAGATGGTGGTGGTGGGTGAAATGATGGTGGTGGTGGTTTGGGGGAAATGATGGTTGGTGGTGGGTGTAATGATGGTGGTGGTGGGTGAAATGTGGTGGTAGGGGTGTAATGAGGTTTGGGGGGTGTGGGTGAAAAAAAATGGTGGTGGTGGGTGTAATGATGGTGGTGGTGGGTGAAATGATGGTGGTGGGGGTGGGAAATGATGGTGGAGAGGGTGAAAGATGGTGGTGGTGGGTGAAATGAGGTGGTGGTGGGTGAAATGATGGCGGTGGGGTGAAATGAGGGGTGGTGGGTGAAAATGGATGGTGGTAGAGGGTGAAATGATGGTGGTGGTGGGGTGAAGGGAGGTGGTAGAGGGTGAAATGAGGGGTGGTGGGTGTAATGATGGTGGTGGTGGTGGGTGAAATGAGGTGGTTTTGAGGGTGAATGTGGGGGGTGAGGGTGAAATGATGGTGGTAGAGGGGTTTAAATGATTGGTGGTAGAGGGGGAAATGATGGTGGTAGTGGGTGAAATTTTTCGTAGCGGGAAACAGCCCCCATTTTTAAAAACTTTTGATAGCGACGAAAAGAAAAAATTAAATTCCTAAAGGGGACGAGAAACCAGTGTTTTTTTTTTTAACAAAATGTAGCTAAATACACTGGAGTAAAACAGTTACATAGGTGAAAAGTAGTGGAACCTGGGGTGGTTTTGGGGGGTTGTGGTTATATTTTTAAACTCTAATGGGGTGTTCCCCCGGTTTTAGCTCTGTGGAATCGGACTCGGGGGAACCCCTTTTCGGGTCGGGGTTTTCAAACCCCGGGGGGACAGACTTTTTTTCCCCCCACTTGGGATTTTTACCATTAAAAAATATGTCTTGGGTTTACTGCTGGAAAAAATGGGATTTAAAGGGGGCCCGTTTTATTTTCAAAGGGGCCCCAAAAAAAGGCTTTCCCCTTAGGGCCCCCAAAAAACTTGCCATATTTTAATTTTTTTTTCATTAAAATTTTTTTCTTTTAATTATATTTATTAAAAAAAAAAAATTTTCGGAATAAAAAAAATAAAAAAAAATTACAATTATTAAACCAGAGAATTACGCTTTAAATAGATTTGTTTATTTAGTTTTTTTAGTTGGTTCATCGTGAACGATGGTTTACCCAGAAGGGATTATGATCAGACTTCTAAATGTAAAAGGGGTAAATTTGACAAAGGCCCCAGAAAACCCCGAACCAACCCCAAAAAATTTTTTATAATAAAATATATAATGTATTTTTTGTGTTATTATACCTTTTAGGGGGTTTACCCCCAAATCTGGATTTTCCGTATTTTAAACCCCCCCAAAATTTTTTTTTTGCCAAATTTTCCTCCCGGTCGTGCTAATAAAAAACGCTATTTTTTCCCCTCACGAGGTTGAGTGGCCCGAACACCCAAGTACAAGAAAAAAAAATTCTACTTGGGGGGATAAAAACCAGGTCCCGGGGTGGGCAACCCTAGCGCGCTAATCACTCTGCCACGGTGGAAAAAATTTTTAATTATTTAAAAAAAATAAACAAAGAAAAAACCCCCTTTCCGTTAAAAATCCCGTGCAAACCCCCCCCTCTTTTTTTGTTGCCTCTTTTGTTTGTCCGCGGCGTGGGGTCCCCCCTTTTCAGTCATTTTCTTTCCCCCCCGCCATGAAATCGTTTCGGTCGGTTTGCCTTGCGAGCACGTAAAAACACTTTGGCGTCGTAGGTGTTTTGTGGGGCAGCCTTTGGAGTCGCCCCAATCTCGAAAGGTAGGTGACGGTGGTGGTGGAGGGGGGGTGGCCCCCCCTACGTTGGTAAGGCGGGGTTTTCCACAGGTACTGGTGATGGATGTGCTCCGCGTGCCTTGGGGTAATTTTTAAACCCCGGTTTCTGGCTTGAGAACGGAGGGCTTTTATTGCGCCCCCGGTAGTCAGGGTAAAAGGCGGCACTCTGTGAATAAAGAGTTTCCCCAGGGTTTTCGCGGGTTTCGCCCCCCCCGGGGGGGCAAGTTATCCCCCTTTGGGTTTTTCTATCATAATAATGGTCTTGTTTTTTTGGTGGGAAAAAAAGGGATTTAATCCCCTTTCGGGTATATAAATAAGGCTATATTATTTTTATTAAAATTTTAAACAAAAAAAAACCCAACTTTACAGGGTTTTGGGGCGACTACATTATGACCGGGATTCTCCCTAAAACGCCCCCACATCAATGCCAGGCATCGCGAATCTTCACTCGCGGGGCAAAAAAGTTTTGGAAGGCACTTCCTGTCTCGACCCCACTCAAAAAAGCACTACTTACTTATAAACATGGTTAAAATTCGGGACCTACGGAACCAGTGCTTAAGCGCCTCGACGCGGGCTTTTGGTTTTAACATTTGTTTGGGAGGGGGGGTTTTTCCCCCCCGCGGAATGTACAGCTACCCCCTTAACCGGAAAAATATTACAAAGGGGCCAAAAAAGGGGGCTTATTGGTTTTTGGCCCCAAACTCTTCCCCAAACCCCGTCCCAAAAACAGATTAGAAAAAGTGAGAAGTTGACTGTATGCAGAATATGGAACTTTTTGGCAACTTTTTTGAGTTAAATTTTTTCCCCCAGAAGAACGTTCTGTTTCCTTCTATCAACCCCCCTTTTTTTTTCTTTTAGTTTTGAAATGTGTATGATCAGTATAAAAATGTGTATGCCCCCTTAAAAAATTGTATGATCAGTTAAAAATGTATGAAAACTGTTATGTCGGGGATGAACAGTATAAAAATGTGTTGATCAGGAAATGTTTTTGATCTTGAAAAAGTAGAAATGTGTATGATCAGTATAAAAAAATGTATGATCGTTTGAAATGTGTTATCTTTAAAAATGTGTATGTCAGTATGAAACTGTGTAGGATCATTTTGAACAGTATAAAACTGTGTTGTCATTTGAAAAAAAAAAAGTGTTAGGGAAAAAAATTTATTGTTCATGGTTCCCCTTTATGGTAGGGGGGGGGTTTTGAGTTTGAGGTTTTAAAATGGTGAGGGTCGCCCGATTTGTGGTCCAAATTGCTCACGTTGCTCAGATAATATGGCCGGTAATGGAATCAATAGAACTGATTTTTCCCCCGATTTTACTTCAGGTATTACCGGGTCAAAAAATGTCCCCATGTCCCTAGAACAAACCGGGTAAAAACATTTCCCCAGAACATAGCTGGGTCAAAAAATGTTTTTAGAACAAACCTGGGTTTAACACCCTTCCCCTAAAAAATAGTGGTCAACCCCCCCCCTTCTAGAAAAAAACCGGGTTTTAACCCCATGTTCCAAACTACCTGGGTAACCCTCCTTCTTGGCTTTCCTGGGTAACACCATGTCTCCTATTAACCCCTCCTGGGCCCCCAAAAATGTTTTTTGTTCTAGAACAAACCTGATCAACACCATGTCCCCTGAACATTTCTGGGTAAAAAACCCCCGTTTAAACCCAAAAATAGTCAAACCCAAAGTCTCAAAAAATCCCGGGGGGCAACACATGTCCCCTTTTGAAAAACCTGATAAAACCCCCCTGTCCCAAAATCCCCGGGTCAAACCTGTCCCTTTGGGAAAAATGGGTAAAAACCCCCGTTTCCCAAAAAATTTTTGGGTCAACCCCATGTCTCCTAAAAACTGCCTGGGTCAACCAACTCTCTTAGAGATACCTGGGTAAACCCTGTCCCCCTTTGGCATTTGGGTCAAAAACCCGGGGCTCCTAGACCCCCCTGGGTAACCATTTCCCCAGAGTTTTTGGGGGGCAACACCCTGCTCTAGAAAAAACTGGGTAACCGTCTCCTAGAACATCCCGGGTAAACCATGTTTAAAAATCCCGGGGGGAAAAACCCCTTTTCCTGAGTACCCGGGCCCAAAAACCTGTCCCCTTAAAAACTACCGGGCAACACCATGCTCCCAGAATACCTGGGTCAACACCTGTCTCCTGAAAATTCCCCGGGTCAGCCCCTGTCCTAGAACATACCTGGGTCAGCACCTGTCCCCTAAAAACTTTTTGGGTAACCCCATGTCCCTGGGGCTACCGGGTCAGCCATTTCCTTTAACATACCGGGTTTAAAAACCTCTCCGAACTTCCCGGGGGGAAACCATGTTCCTAAAAATGGGTCAAACCCCTGTTTTTTTTGGGGCATTGGGTCAACCCCTTTTTTTCCCCCATGCCTTTGGGGGTTTTCCCCTCCTGTGAGCGTTTCCTTTTCGGGGCCATTTTGAAGTTTTTAAAAAATACCGGGTCAGCCCCGCTCCTAGAGCATACTGGGAAAACCCTTTTTCCCTTTTTAAAAATCGGGGGTTTTTCCATTCCCGGGGAGCGTTTCCTTCGGGGGCCCTGTAAACGTTTGTTAAATACCGGGTCAGCCCAGGGGCCCTAGAGATCTGGGCAACACCTTTCCCCAGAGTCCCCGGGTCAGCCCTTTCCCCGGCATCCGGGGGTCAAACACCCTTTTCCCCAGAACTCCCCGGGTAACACCTGTCCCTGGGGCTTTCCTGGGTCAACACTGTTTTCCTAGAAATCCCCGGGTCAACCCATGTCCCCTAGGGGCAAAAGGGTCAGACCTGCTTAACCCCCCTTTGGGGTTTTCCATTCCCTGGAGCGTCCCCTTCGGCTGTAGAACGTTTTTTAAATACCTGGGCAACCCCATGTCCCCTAAACTCCCCGGGTTAAAAACCCCCCCTTTAGAGCTACCGGGGGGGGCAGCCCCTGTCTCCTAGCCCCCGGTTGTCCACTTCCCGTGAGGTCTCCATCGGTCCATGTGAAACGTCTTGTTAACATTTGGGTAACACCATTTTCCCCAGCATACCTGGGTCAAAATGTTTCTAAAAATCCCGGGTACACCATGTTTTGAAATAGGGTGGGGCCCTGTTCCTGAACATACCTGGGTCGCCCCTGTTCCTAAAATTTTTGGGGGCAACCTGTCTCCTAGAGATTGGGCCCCATGTTCCTAGAACAAACCGGGTTTAAACCAGTTCCCTTTTAAACATACGGGGGCAAAAAGGGCCCAAAAACAAAATGGGTAACCCCTTCTTAGGGCATACCTGGGCCCCAACCAAAAAAAATGTTCCTATGCCCCCTTGGGTTTTTCCACCCCCTTGGCGTTTTATCGGAGTGAACGTTTTTAAAAATCTGGGTCGCCCATGTCCTAGAGCATACTGGGTCAGCCCCCGTCCTATGACCCTGGGTTTCCATTCTGGGGAGGTTTTCAGGTCCATGAAAAACGTCTTTTAACCTCCCGGGGGGCAGCCCCTGTCTCCTAGAGCATCCCCGGGTCGCCCCGTCCCCTAGAGATTTGGGTAAAAAACCCCCTTTCCCAGAATATGGGTCAACCCCATGTCTCCTGGGGGCATCTGGGTCAAAACCCGTCCCTTAAAAAAAACTGGGCCCCAAACCCTTCTCCTAGATATACCGGGTCAGCCCCTGTCCCTATGACCTCTGGGTTGCAATTTTTCCCCGTAAAACGTCTCCTATCAGGCCCCTTTGAAGTTTTTTTAACTCCCCGGGCCCCCCCCATGTTCCAAAACCCTTTTCCTGGGTAACACCTTTCCTAGAGTACGGGGGGCAGCCCTGTTTCCCCAGGGGCCTCGGGGGTTGTCCATTTTCCCCCGTGGGTTCCCCTTTGGGCCCGTAGAACGTCTTGTTAACATACGGGTCAAACCAGTTCAAAAAACAAGGGTCAAACCATGTTCTAAACATCCGGGGGCAACCATGTCTCTAAAAATACCGGGTCAAAAACCCCCTTTTCCCTAGCGCATACGGGTCACCCCTGTCCCCTGAGCATCCGGGTAACACCATGTTTATGACCTCTGGGGTTTTCCATTCCCCCGTAAAAGGGCCCTACCCCGGCCCATGTAGAACTTTGTTAAAATCCTGGGTCAACACCTGTCCCTGAAAACCTGGGGAAAACCCCTTTCCCCAGAGCTTTCCTGGGTCGCACCTGTTTCCTATGCTCTGGGTTGTCCACTTTCTGTGGGATCTCCATAGGTCATTTTGAAGTTTTAAATACCGGGGGGCCCAACACCATGCTCCTAAACTCGGGGTCAACACCATGCCCCCAAATGATTGGGGTTTTGTCTATTCCCCCTGTGAGCGTTTACGGCCCCATGAAAAAGGTCTTGTTGATGTGGGGCCGGTGGGATCCCTTGTGGGGGTTCGGGGGGCCTGGGTTTTTTGGGAGAGTTGCTTTCCTTGGGGAACCAAATTAGACGAAAAATTAAGGGGCCTTTGTGATGGGGGATTTTTGGCCCCCCCCGGTGGGTGGGTTAATGGGGGAAAAGCATATAAATTTACACCCTACGTATGTGAGGTAGGAGCACTTTGGTTTTAGGGAGGATTGCAGTCCTCCGGGGGGAAACCGAAATAGACGAGAAATTAAGCTTCGTGATGATGCGGCTTTCCCGGGGGCCCACCCCGGTGGGGAGGGAAATGTGGGTAAGGTTTGTAGTTTCCTGCGAATGGGGGAACCCCCCGTCGTGATATGATCATGCTTTTTGAAATCCCCCTAAAACCCAAATAAAAATAATAATAAAGAGAAATTAAAAAACCTTAAAAAAATTGTAGGTCGTCATTGATTCAAAAACTTTTGCGGGGAAACCCCCCAATAGTTTTATTCAATTTTTTTAAAAAAGCAAACAAACTGAGAAAAACGCTGGAAAAAAACCCAAAATTTCCCCAAAACATGGAGGTTTTGGGGTTAAAGCCCATTTAATAACCGAGCAGTGTCACTATAAAAGGGGGGGAATGAGAAAAAAAGTGGGGTGTTGAATGTGAAGATGGGGGGGAATTTTTATATTTAAAGTTTTTAAAATTAAAAAAAAATAAATAAAATAAAATTAATTAAAAAGAAATAAAATGTTTATTTTTTAATTTGGGGAAAGCAGATTTAAAAGAGGGAGGCGCATGATCCTCCCCCAACGTTTGCCCCGGGCCCATTAAAGGGGGAATGAGCCGCATTGGGGCTTTCCCTCATTTGTTCCTTGGGTTTTAAAACCCCGGGGTTTTTCGCTGAAAACCCACTAAGTGTCCTATCCACCTTTTTTCCGGTTCTGAGCCTGGGTTTGTAGTGATGTCCCCATGGTTTCCGTTTCTATGTCGATTTGATCATGGTACTAAATTATCAATAATAAAATAAGGATTAATTTTTTTTTTTCCCCCTTTTGATGATTTCCCCCATCCCCCACTTTCTTTTTTAAAGTGGGTTTAACGTCGTTTAATATCAAAAATTGAAAATTTGGGGGGTTTGAATTTGAATGGTCCCCCATCAAGTCCCACCCCCCATGGACGTTGTCCTATTTCATGGCCCTTTTTAACCCCCATGCAATGTTCCAACCCCTTTCCGGACGTTGTTAAAATTAAAAGGGGGGGAACGGGTCACCCCTTTTTAAACCCCCCGGTTTCTTGCAAATCTTTTTGTCCAGTTCAAAAAAAAATTTAACCTCCCCCAGCCTGAATGGGGCCGGAAACAGCCGCATCACAAATTAAAGGTGACGATGAAAATCCAACCTTGCTGGACGTTTTTTCCCTTCTCACTGGGAAATTGCCTGTCCCCACGGGGCGTTGTCCCAACCTTGATGGGGCTTTTCTTAACTGAGTGACTAAAAGAGGATCACACTTGAAGCCTCCCGGATTTTTGCGAACTGTTGCCCGTTAAACTTATTTTAACCTGTGCATGCAAGTCCTAACCTTTCGGACTTTTCTTAAGGGGCGACTTTAAAGAGGACTCCCCACTTAAAACCCCCGGGGGTTCTTGCAGAACTCTTTTTCCAGCTCAAATTATATTAACCTGATGCTGAAAAACCAACCTTGCTGGACGTTGTTAAATTGACTGACGACCCAAAACCCCCACCATTAACCTCCCGGATTTTTGGGAGAACTCGTTGTCCGGGTCAAATCTTAAAAGCCGGAGAAAAAGTTGAAAGCGTCAAACTTTGGCCGGGTCTCATGCGGGTTGCCTAAAAAACCGGGTCCCCGGAACAGGGGGGGAGTCGAATTTTATTATTATTCACTTTCCCCCTTTAAAGGGGAATTTTCCTTTAAAAAGGGGGATTACACCAGGGGGTATAGATCAATTCCCTGGTGTTGTAACGTCAGGAGGGGCCGAAGGGTCAAGTCCTGAAGTTGTTTGGTTAAAAATGTGGGGGGGGTTTTTTTATGGGACTTTGTGTGTCCCTTTTTTTTCTCCCCGTGGTACCCCCCGGTGGTCCCAAAGGTTTTTTTCATAGGAAAAAAAAAGGGAAAAAAAAAAAATTTATTATAAAAAAAACTTTAAAAGGTAAAAAAAGACAATTTTAAGCAAAATAATTATTAAAAAAAATTTAAAAAAAAAAAAAACCAATAAAAAGGGAAAAACCCCAAAATTATTTTCTTCCATTTTTTTTATTTATTTTAAAATTACTTTGAATCTTTATTGAGGAAAAAAGAAAGTAAAATTTTTAGTTAAGATTAAGAAAAAAAATGATGAAAAAATAATTTCAATAGGTCCTAACAAAAGGGCGGGGTTTGCGTGGAAAAAAGATTATATGGACCCCCAAAACCAATTATCTGGGCTTTTCTTGTCCTTTTTAACCCCTCCTGATTAAAAAAACTCATGGGGGGGTTTTACCCTCCATTCTTTTGGGAATCCGGGGTCCCCCCCTTAATTTCCCCCCCCGGGGGAGGGCGGCTTTAAAACTTTAAAATAATTCTTTAAATTGGGGGGAAAACCAAGGCGGGTTAATCCGCATTTTTCCCCCAAAATTTCGAGTCTCTTTTTTTTGGTGGTCATATACTCAAAAAATTAAGGAAAAATTTCATGCCTTACCAGACTAGCCCTTAACATTGGGGACTAAAAAGTCGGGGTTTAAAGGGGAAGGTTAAATTGACCGAGGCACGAAAATTTTTTTATTTAAATTTTTAAAATTTTTAAAAGGGTTTTTTTCCCCCTCGTCCGGTTAAATCCGATAGTCATAGTGTTCTTTATTTAATTATTTTGGTATATTTTTTTATTTTTTTTTTTACAATTTTTTTGGCTTTCCCAAGGGGAATACTTATTTTATTATTTTAAAAAAAAATTATATATTTTGCAATTCTTTCGGTATCCCAACTACTAAAACTCGCTTTACTAAAATCTCCGCTAAAGGGGCTTGAACCCAACTCCGGTTAAAACCCCCGAACCCTTTTTTCGTCGAGTATGGGTGGTTTTAAATAAGGCAATTTAATATTTTACGGTATCAAAAATTGGTTCAGGCATGTGAGCCCCCCTTCCTTGACAAAGCCCCATGCCCCCCTCCGCCCCGGTTTTTGGTACGTAGGGAATGCCTTCACGCGGGTATCTGCCAGCGCCGCCCCCACCTCGGTTGCCCCCTATTGTGTTTTCCCCGGGATTTTCTGGGCCCGGGAGGGGGAGAATTTTTAGACCGTTTGTTTCCATTCGGGGAAAGGGGGTTGGGGGGGGAAGAGATCCCAAAGGCAAAACCCCCCCTTTTATTTGGTGAATGCCTAGGCGAGTTCCCCCGCGGGGCATCCACTGGTCCCCGGGTTTTTGGGTTTCCCGGGGGGAGGTTTTTTTGTCTGTATTGGTGTTCGGGGTTCCATATACCTGTGAGAAAAAATGGGGTAGTTATTGTATGGAAGACCGTGGGGGCATTACCAGAGTAAAAAAAAATTAAAAGTAATAAAAAAATTCAAATGAAAAAGGGGGCTTTTTGTAAGGGTGCGCTACCAAAAAATTGTAAAAAGGGGCCCTTTTGCTTACCCAAAGAAATTCGTACTACAAAAATATTAAGTATTATTTATTTATTTTTTTTTTATATTTTTTTATTTTATTTCCCCTTTTTTTTTTTATTTTTTTTTTTATTGGTTGTATATTTTGAATTTTTAAAAAAAAAATAATAATTCGGGGGAAAAAGGAATTATTATAAGGGGCAAAAAAGGGGTGAGGGGATCGGATTTTTTTTTTAATGTTCAATTTAATTTTTCGTGGGTTTTAAATTTAAAAAAATCAAGGCCCCCTTTTTTGGGGGTTTTTTGGGGTACGTGCGGCCCTTTGTTTCAATGATAAAAAAACTTCATTTATAAAAAAAAATTTATTTTCTAATTCTTCAAAATTTTTAATTTTTTTTTTTATTAAAAAAAATTAAAAAAATTTTTTTTTCCCTTCCCCAAAAGGCCCCAAAAGGCCTAATTGGCCCAAAAAACAATAGGAAAATTCTAGGACCCTAAAAACTTTAATTTGGTTTCCTTTAAAAAAAAAAAATTTTTAAAAATTTGAATTGAGTTTTTTATTTATTTTGAAATTTTTGGAAGTTTAAAATTTCCCAGGACAAGTCCCCTTTTGCCCTAAAGGGGAAAAATAGCTGAAGCGCCTTCCTCATGGTTTTTTTATCTTTAATTTTCGGGAAATAATTTCTATGGACAATTTTCCTTGTGTCCCCCGTAAAAGGGTAGTGGGGTGACAGCGTTTTTCCCCATGGTTTTTTATTCAAATTTTAATATTTGGAAGTAATATTCCCCATGGACAAGGCCTTGTTTTGCCACGTAAAAAGGGTTTGTAGTGCAGCGCCCCCTTTCTGAAATTTCTTTTATTCTATCTTAAAAAATTTCGGAAGTTTTTTTTTTTTTTAAAATAAAATGTTTCACAGTTTTTTATTTTGTACCCATGAAACGGGAAATACTGTAGCCCCCTTGTGGTCTGTGTTTTACCCCCCCCATCCTTTTGTTTTGCCTCCCCTTTTGGGCGAGAAGGACAAAAATTCCCTTTAGGTCCCCGGGTAAAAAACGAGCGCCCCGGAGGGACCCTTAAAACCCAAATTTTAATCAAAAATTTAAAAATACAAATTTTTGTGGGGACGGGGGCAACCGGGGGCCTTCCCAGGAAGCGGTCCCCAACCTGAGCTTTGTGCGGGTTTTTTTAGGAAATTCCCCTTTTGGACATGTAATTTTCCCCCGGGGGCAAGGCCTTGTGTCCCGTAGAAGGGATGTAGTGCCGGTTCCTCATGAGGAATTTTTCGGGCAGGGGGGGTTTTTGGCCCTTTTTTGGTTGAGGAAAATCTTTTGTTCCCCTCGTTTTGGGCATTTTGGCAAACACGCGGTCCGTTGTGTGGAGGGGGAGGGAAATGTGTCAAAAATGGTTAAAAAGCTTCAGGGTTGGAAATAACAATCTTGTTAGGCCCAAAGATTTTTTTCTTTCTCCACCCCGAGTAAAGCTTTTATGGGTTTCCCCTTTAAAAAAAATTTTCGGAAGAAAAACCAAATAAAAAAATAATTAAAAAAAAATCTGGTGTAAACATACATAAAAATTTCCTTACCCCGGAAAAAAGGGGCGAATTCCGCCATGGGGGAAAAAGGGGTAACAAAAAAGCTCAAAATAAATTTGCAAAATTTTTCAACCAAATTTAAATTTTCTTGCTTTACCGTTTTTTTAGATTATTTTTAAAAACCAGAATCAGACCCAGAGGGGAGGACCCGGGGCCCCAAGGGAAAAAAAAATTTTTTTTTGGGTACCTGAGGTATGTTTCGCCCGGGGAAATTGTAAAAAAAAGGGGGGTAGGTAAATTTTCGACGGTCAATATTTCCTTTTAAAATTGGAAAAAAAAGGGGGGTAAAAAACTATTAAGTTTTGGGCTTCAACCCCATTTAAATACTTGGTCTCATCCTCGTAGGAAATTTTTAAAAACCCGGAATTATTATTTATTATTATTGACCTGGTTGCAGGGTTTTCATAAACCCCTTTCCCCTTTAACACCGCCCAAAATTAAATTATTGTACTTTTTGATTCTATTTGGTTTTACTTTGACTTTGAAGGGGGGGGGTTTTCCCTCCATTGTTTGGGAAATTTTCCCCAGCTTTTCCCACTTTCCCCCGCTGGGTAGGCCCCGGAAGTCCAAAACCTCACGTTTTGGAAGGAACAAAATTTTCCCTTCAAAAAAGTCTCCCAAAACCCGGGAATGAATCGGGATCTTTGGTTTTGGGCAGCATTTTAAAATTTCATGCGCGGAGGGGTCTAATAAAAAAAAAGGGGTATAAATTTTAACCACCCGGGCTGCGGGGGCCCCTGGAATCCCCAAAGAAGGGGAAATTTCCCAAGATGTTAAAAGGAAAAGGGAATTGAAACCGGGACCCCCAGACTATGGGTTTTATTGTTATATTCTTTTATGGCAATGGGCCCTTGAAATTTTGGGGGATGAATGAGCAAAATTCAAAATACAGTTGTTGAAAAAAAAATTTTTTTGTAGGTAGATTTAGAGAAATTTTAATTTTGTATTGAGGTCGGAAAAATTTTTTAAAAAATACTGGATATATTTTAAAAATTTTTTTTCCCCTTTAGACCTTATTTTTTTGAGGTATTCGCGGGGATGTCATTTTTTTTTTGGGCCTTCGGGTTTAAAAGGGCCCCTTGGGTTTTTGGGGCCGACATTTTTTTTCAAAATGTCATGGCTCTAAATTGTAAAAAAATTAAAACCCTTAAAAAAAAAAAAGAAAAAAGTTTTAATTTAAAAATTTCGGGGAAAAAAGTTTAAATTTTTTTCATCCCCTTAGTGTGGGTCACATTAAAACCTTCTGGGCAATTATCACCTTAATGTGGGTACTTCACTCCCTTAATGTGGGCAAAACCCCCCAACATTTCCCCCCTTACGGTGGGTAATTTTTGCCTCATGGACCCCAAAACCCACATTTTCCCCCCCTTTTTTAATGGGGCCCCCAAATCACCCCCTTTAAAAGGGGGGAAATTTTTAAAACCCCCTTTTAAATTGGGGGTTTTAAATTTCCCTTGCCCCCAAATGGAAAAAATTGGGGGCACTTGGGGGCCTACCCCCGGGGGGGGGGGCAGTGGGGCGCTTGGGGGGACCCATTGTTTTTGCGGGGGGGGTTTTTCCCCGGGGCCCCCACAGACCCCCCTTTGGGGGGGACCCAACATGAAATGTTTGTATTGTGCCTGGGGGAAAAAGGTAAAAAACGCGCTAGTCTGGTAGTCCAGGGGGGGCCCCCCTACGCTTTAAAAAAAGGAAACCACCGGGGGGGGTTTTAATTTTTATAAAATTTTTCCCCCCCTAACTCGAAATTTTTACTGTGCATGGTAGCCCAAGTGGTCAACGCGCTATTCTGGTAGTCCAGTTGGGATATTAGATTAAATGAAAAAACCAAGGGGGGGTTTTAAATGTATAGATTTTCAAAAAAACTTTTTACTGTGCACTGGTCCCCCCAAAGTGTTTAACCCCCTTTTTTTGGGGTTTGGGGGGTAGGGGGGGGGGATCCGTCGGTTCCCCCCACCCGTGCATTTCCTATTAATTTGAGTTTTAAAAACCCAATTTTAATAAAAAAGACTTAATTTTTTGGGGGGTTTTGAAAATGCTTTGATTTTTAAAAACCGGGGGCCCGGGGGGGCCCCCTTTAAAAAAAGGGGGCCCCCCAAAAAATTTTTTTCCCTTTTTTTTTAAAAAGTTTAAATTTTTTTTATTGGGAGTTTTTAAAAAAAAAAACCCAAAAGCTTTTTTTTAAAAAATTTAAAAAGTAAAAAATTTTTAATTCAATGGGTTTTTCCCAAAAAAATATTATTTTTTGAAATTTTTAAAAACGAATTTTTTTTTTTTAAAATTTTTTATGGTAATTTTTTTCCCACAAATTTTGTATAATTATTATTATTATATTTTTTTTTTTCCCCTTTTTAAAAAGGGGATGATGGTTTCAAAAGCTTATTTTATTTAAAAAGTTTTTGGGGGGTTAAAAAAAAAGGGGGGGTGGCAGGTTTGTGATTTTTAAAAAAAGGGGGGGGAAACCCCCCCGTGTGATACACCCAATACCCCCGGGGGGGGCCTTTTTTTTTGGGGGGAAAAGCGTTTTTAAAAACCCAAAACCCCCAGGGTGGTTGGGAATGTTAAACCCCCCGGGGTTTCCTTTAAAAAACCCCCAAAGTTAAGCGGAATCCAGCGAAAAAAAGACTTGGATGGGGGGATTTTTTCAAATTCTAATTCTGTGACGGGGTTTTTCCCCGGCCCCCCCACTCGGGGGGGGTGGGGAAAAATTTGTGAGTGGGGGGGTTTTTGTGAGTTTCCGGGAAAAAGGGGGGAAAAAAACCCCCCCTTTCGTGATACCCCCATGGTTTTTTAAAAAGGGGGTTTTTAAAAACCCCAAAAAATTAAAAAAAAAAAAAAAAAAAAAAAAAAAAAAAAAAAAAACCCCCAAAAAAAAAAAATTTTAAATTTTCATCCAATACGGGCTTCTTTTTTTTCCCCTTTTGGCCCCTGGGGGGTTTGCTTCTCGGCTTGCACTCCAGGCCCCCCGGGTTTTCCCGCCCCCGGGGGGGTTGGGAAAATTTTTTTTCGGCTTGATGAAATTTGGATGTGGGGTTGTTCCCCCCCCTTTTCATGGGGACAATTGGGTTTAGTTGTGGGGGAAAAACGCCCTTTGGGGGCATTATGAGATTGTTTTTTTGGAAAAAATTATTCAATTATAACGGGCCCCCCCCAAAAATTTTACAAGTGACAATAAAAAACCCAAAATAATATGGGGTTTTGGGTTGGGGGTTAATTGATGAAAAAGGCTTTTTTCCCCGTAAGTCGAGTTACCACAAAAAAATTGTGCCTAAAAAAACAAATAACAGTTTTAAAAAGTTGTTTTCACCTCCCCTTTTTTTTCCCCTTAAATTTTCCCGGGGGAATCGGCAGAAACCCCTTCCCCTGAATTTTTCCCCGGGGCCCCCAAAAAGCCTCAGTACGACGGGAAAAGGTTTTGGGGGGCCCCTTTGCTTGGGCCCCCTCCCCCCGAAACCCCGGGGGCGCACCTAGCCCAAGCCCAAAACCGCTCATTTTCAAACCCCGGGCTCTACCCCGGGTCCAAATTTAAAAAGAGTTCATCTAGAGACATGACGGGGTTTGGGGCCCCTTAAAAAAGTAAGGGGCAGGAAAATGGCTTTTATAAAAAAGGGGTTTTCTGTTCCCGGGGGCGTTGTCTTGGTTCTATTGATGTACGGGGGGATAGTGAGGGGGGGTTTTTTGTTGATTTAAAGATGAGTTGATGAGGGTTTCAACCCCCTTTTTAAATTTTGGGAAAAAAAAACAGGTATTTTTTGTTTTTGCTTGTTTTATCCCGTTAGTTTTTTCCCCCCCCTGGTGGGCGAAGGGGGGAAAATTTTTTTTTATTAAATTTTTGGGGTTTTTTTGGGTTCAAAAAGTTGGGGTTTTAGCGTCCTTTCAACGGGATGGTCTTATAGGACGGGGGTCTAATCAAGCGAGTTAAGGGATAGTGTCCACTGCCCCCAGTTTTTTTAAAAAAATTTTGTTTTGTATAAAACCCGTTCCTTTTACATTTTCCCCGATTTTAAATTTTTTAAAAAGGGGGGGTTTCCCCCTCCCCCCCCTTTTGAGGAAAAATGAGTGGGTTTTCTTTAATGTGAGCAGCGCCCGTTGGGGGGAATTTTTTGGGGAAAAAATAAGATTTTAAACAAAGATACGGAAAAGCCCCGTAATTCTGCGCTACCCACTAAAATTTTTGGGGATAAAAAGGGGAAGAGACTTTCATAAAAATTTTTAAAATTTTTAAGGGGGGTTTTTTCCCTTTTTAAAAAATTTAAAA
This sequence comes from Bactericera cockerelli, assembly GCA_024516035.1. Taxonomy (NCBI): domain Eukaryota; kingdom Metazoa; phylum Arthropoda; class Insecta; order Hemiptera; family Triozidae; genus Bactericera; species Bactericera cockerelli. The sequence continues at coordinate 21,741 of JAMCCL010000084.1, forward strand.
TTTTAAAAATCACCTTAAAAGGGGCCCATTAGAGCAAAATTTAAAACCCCTTATTCCAACAGTTAGCTATTTTTTTACTGGGGTTTTAAAACCCCAAAAAGGGGGGATAAATTGTAAAACCCCGGGGGGGTTTTCAAAAACCCCGAATTTAAAAAATTTTTTATTGACAGGTGAAATTTTTTTAAAGGAGTTTTGGGGGGCAGAGAAAACCCTTTTTTAACTAAATTGAGGGAAAAGATTTTTCCCCCTTTTAATGGGGGGCACTTTTGCATGTCATAAACTTGCCTGAAAATTTGCCCCAAAAAAAAACCCCGGTTTTAAATTTTTTTTTGAATTAAAAGTTTGTTGTGAACGCCGGGGGTTTTGGGCCCCCCAAAATTTTAAAAAAAAAAAAAAACAATTTTTCTATTGTATAATTGTTATGTTGAAAGTAGGTTTTGTTCCCCCAAAAAAGACCTCAGTAGCTGAATCGAAAGGTTTTGGGAACCGGGGGGGGTCCGGTTTCAGGGGTGGTTTAAAAAAAAAAGGGGAGTTTAATATTTTTTGATATAAAAAAAGTGTTTTAAAAAAAAAAATATGATAATTTTTTTTTTATTTTTTTTTTCCCGATATATTTCAAATTTTTTGGAAAATCGAAGAAAGGCAAAAATTTTTTTTTTCTTTTTTTTCTGGACTTTAAAAACCCTTTTCCTGAAAAAATTATTATTATTATTAAAAACCCCTATTTTTTTTTTCAAAAAGGCCCAATTTGTAATACAAAAAAAAAAATTTTAACAGTGAAAAAAATGAAAAAAAAAAATTATAAAAAAAAAATAAAAAAGAAAAAAAATTTTATTTGAAAACTTGTCCAAAAAAAAGGGGGGGGGGTTTTAAATTCCCCCTTGGAAATTTTTTTTCCCCCCCAAACCCTTTTGGGTTTTGGGGGTTTTTTTGTATTTTTTCCCCTTAAAAACCCCACGGGGGTTTTCTAAGAAATTTACCTTTTTTAAAAACGAAATTTTGTTTTTTTATGGAAACGTTCTTTAGATGGTCCCACTTCCCCCCCCGGCGGGCGTGGCGGTTCTTGGTGAGCCCCCGGGGGCCCCCTTGAAAAATTTTTTTACTTATCGCTTTTTATCTCAAAAACGTTTACACTTTTTTTTAAAAAATTTTTTTTTGGCTTTTTTTTTATTAGTATTTTACAAGTTCTTTTTTATTTTTTTTTAAAAATAACCCCCAAAATATTTTTAAAAAAAAAAAGATATTTAAGCTTGTTTTTAAAAAAAAAATTCTATTTTTGGGGGGAAATTTAAAAAAATTTTAAAGTCTGCATTGCCGCCCCCTTTTTTTTTGTAGGGTCTGAATGTAGGAAAAAAACTTTTCTATTTTTTTGAAATAAATCTGAAGGGGAAAATTTTTTTTTTTAAAGGGGGAAATTTTTAAAAGGAAATAAAAGGGTTTTAGTTAAAACCCCCAAAATTCCCCCAAAAGTCTTTAAAAGGGGGAACCAACCCGGGGGGAGGGGGGGGGGTTAATTTTGTGTCCTTTGATTGCAGTTTATTTTCAGGTAGTGAGAGTGCAAAAAAATTTCCTTTTTTCCCCCCAAATTTAAAAAATTTTATTTAGTTTTAAATATCATCGTTACTATTTTAAAAATTTTTAGCTACAGGGGGCCAAAATTTTGGGTTTTCCCCCCATAATTAAAAGTTAAGCAGTTTTTTTTGTGTGTCCCCCAATAAAAATAATACATAATAAAAAAAACATTTTTTAAAATGGAAAAAAACCCCAGGGGGCGAGGTTAATGAAAAAACCCCAATTTTCTACCACCTTATTTTGTACGGTTGTTAAGGGGGTTTTTTTAACCCTTTTTAAAAGCGTGGGGCCCCCTTTTGGTTCGAACCCCCCCCAGTGCATAAATTTTTTTCCTCTTTTTTTTTTGGTTTGTGACGTTTTTAATTTTAATAAAAACTCTGGGGGGGTTGCAATACTGAGAGGTGGCTTATGTGTTGTTTTAATTGTATATAGTAGACATTTAAAGATATTTTTTTTTTAAAATTGGGGGTTAAACGTCGCTTTCGACTGCTTTTGGGGGGGATATTATCACTACCGGGGTTTTACCCCCCCTTGCTGGAGACTCAAAAAAACCCAAACCCAAACCCCATTTTGTTTTTACGATAAAGCGGCGCAAGAGTAATTTAAAAATCGAGGGGGTTTAATTTCCCCCTTTTTAGCGTTAGATTTAGTAAAGGAGTTTAAATTTTGTTGTGACATCCCCAAAAAGGGGAAAACAACCCCCAAAAATTTTTTGATAACTTTTTTCTTTCTTTTGTCACAACTTTTTCAAAAAATTTTAAAACAAAATTTTTTCTTTTAAAATAAAAAATTTTCATACTCAATTTTCCTTTTATTTTTTGCGACATAAATATAGGTTTTTTGAAAAAATTTTTCCCCAATTTTGCATATTGTATATAAAATTTCCTTTAAAAAAGGGGGGGGGGGGGGGGGGGGTTGGTAAATTGAAAATTTGTTTTTGTTGTTTTTTTTTATTAGCAACGTGGGCCCCCCGGGGGGGTAAAAAAGGGGTTTTTGCATGGGGGAGACTTTTTTCCCCCCCCCCCTAAACCCCCCCCCCCCCCCAGGCCCCCTTTTACGTTTTTAAATTTTATCACTGTCGAAAGGGTTTTTTTGGGCCCTGTTTTTTTTCCAATCCTTTTGTGGAAAAAATTTGTAATTTTTTGGATTTTTTGTTCCCCGGGGGTGGTGTGTTTGTGGGGGGTGGGGGGAGGGTTTTTGGTGGGGGGTTTTGGGGAGGAGGGGGGGGGAAATTTTAAAATTTTTTTTTTTTTCTAAAAATTTTTTAAAATTTTCGATTTGGGTTTTTGGAAAATTGTTTTTAAAAAGTGTGGTCCGTGGGAAAAATTTCCCCGTGATTCAAGCTCTTTTTTTCCCCGGGTTGGGGGGTTTTCCCCCCTTTATTTGGGGAAAAAGCCCCAACCCAAAACCCCAAAATTAAAACCCCCACCCACCCGGGGGTTTTTAGGGGAAAGGACGCCCAGTTTCTGTTTTAGGGGGGGGAAAATTCTGCTTGATAATACGGCCCGGGTTTTTTTAAAAAAAATAGTGGACGAAGAAAATTAGAGGACATTTTAAAATTTTGAAAACCCCAAAAAACCAGGGGGGGTTTTTGGGAAAAAATTTAAACCGGACAATGACAAGCAAAAATTTTTTTTTTCCTTCTCTGCGATACAGATTAGTTGCGGCCCCCCCCCTTTCATAGAGGGGGCCCCGGGTTTTTGTTAAGACAATTAAGAAAAAGGGGAAAGGTTAGAGGACAATAATATAAAAAAGTCCAATAAACCGGGGGGAGGGTTGGGGGGGGAAAATTTCCCCCGGGGGAATTTTTTCTCGGGGTTTTTACAGATTAGTTGTGTTCCCCCCTTTTTCAAAGGGGGGCCCTGGTTTGCAAAAGAAAAATTTTTGGAGAAAAAAAAGTTAGGGGAAAAATTTAAAAAAAAAACCCCCAAAAAAACCAGGGGGGTTTGGGGGGGGAAAAATTATCCGGCACTGAAAAAAAAAACAAAAGATTTACATTTTTTCTGCGAAAACAGATTAGTTGTGTTGCCCCCCTTCAAATTTGGGCCCCTGGTGTTTTTAAGCCCAAAATTCCCCCAAAAAAAATTTGAGGACAATAAAAAAGAAACACCCAAAAAAACCCGGGCCCCAGGGTAGGGGGGGAAAATTCCCCCGGACATGAAGAAAACAATAGATTTAATTCTCTTGCGATACAGATTATTTGTTTTTTTCCCCCTTAAAGGGGGGTTTGGGTTTTTGTTAAGACAAATATTGGAAAAAAAAATTTTTTAGGGGAAAAATTTTAAAAAAAAACCGTCCAAAAAAACCCAGGGGGGGGGTTTTGGGGGGGGAAAAAATTAGGGAAAAAATTTAAAAAGAAAAAAATTTAATGTATGCCCTATTATTTCAGCGGTTTTTGGGATCTCGTGTCGGGGCATATCTGAGGGGAGGGGTGTTTTTTTTTTTTTCCCCCTTTAAGGTTTTTTTTTTTTTTACTTTCAAAATATTACCTCCCAAAATATATTTTTTTTCCCCCTTTTATCCCTTTTTTGCTTATTTTTGCTTTGGGGGGGGTCGGCTTTTTTAAACCCCTCATGGTTGGGTTCGGGGGGAGTGGGGGGGCACTTTTTTTTTGGGGGGGGGGAATGACCTTTTAAACCCCCAATGTTTTATTTTGGGTTTTTAGTCCTGATAAAGGACGGGGGTGTTACATTTGCTGGGGCAAAAAACCCCAAACAAAAATCCCCCAAAAATACAAAAAACTGTTTGACTGCTGATTTAAAGGGATTTTCAGTCCCCCCGGGGGTTTTCTATAAACAAGATAGCTTTTTTTTTTTTTTGTTTTTAAAAAACAATGTTTTTTCCTATAAAATTACTTTAAAGGGGGTCATATTAAATTTTTAAAAAAAAAAAAAAAAAAAAAAATACAAAAATATTACTTTTTATTATTTTAAAATTTTTGGGGGGGAAAATTTTTAAAATTTAAAAGGGGGCCATAAGTGGGGGCCAAATTTTTTTCTTTGTTCATTGGGGGGCCCCTCAGGGGAAAAGGGTTGGGGCATCTAAGCCCCCAGGTTTCCCAAAAGGGGGGGGTTTCCCCCAAAAGGGGAAAAATTTTTTTTTTTTTTTTTTTTTTTTTTGGGGGTTGTACACACCTTTTTTTTACTGCCTTTACGGTACATTTGGGGTTTCATTAATAAAATTTTCTTTTTTAAAAACCCCAAAAACAAATTTTTATTTTATGCTTATATTATAGTTGCAATTTTCTAATAGAAGGTGCATTGTTTTTTTAAAATTTTTTTTTTTTATCATTTTAAATTTAAGTTGTATAAAAATTTAAAAATGAATTGTAAAGTTTCAAGGCTGAAAATAGGGGGGTTTCCCCTAGGGTTTTATTTTTTTTAAGGGTTTTTGATAAAAAAATCACTATCAGCAGTTATCTTTCCTTTTGGGGAAAATTTTTTTTATTTTAAAAAAAGAGTATTTTTTGGGGGGTTTCTATCGGAAAAATTTGGGTTTTAAAATTTTTCCCAATCTTTTCTGTGTTTTTTAAAACGATAATTTTATTCAATCTTATTTTCCGATTTTTTTTTTTAGATAAAGGGAAAAATTTTAAATTTTCCCCCCAGAAAAAATTTTTTTGAACGGGGGAGGGGGTTGACGTCTCAAAAAAAAGCGGCGCCATTTTGTTAATTAAAAACGAAAGTTTGCGGGGAAAAACAAAAACAGAAAAAAGATTTCTTGTTTAAAAACAGGGCCTTTAAAAATTTTTTGGGGAAAATTTTTCCCCCGGGGGGGAGTGACAATTTTTGTTTTTGAAGCAAAGTTTTTGGGCTTTAATTTTTAAAAAAAAACCCTTTTTTACCCCCCGGGGTGGGGAGGTTATGGGGGCGCCAAACCCAAAATTTTTATTTTTTACACAGATTTTTATAATTCAGTTTTAAAAAAAAAAATACAAGTTTTGGGGAAAAAAAAACAGATATAAAAAAATTTTCCCCGTTTTGGGGAAAAAAACCCCCAGTATAGAAAAATATAATTGTAATTTTTATTTTTTAGTTTTTATGTTTTTCTAGTTACAATCCCCTTTTAAAAAATTTAAAAATAAAAAAAGGGTGTATATTAAACTGTTAAAAAAATTTTGGGCCCCCCTGTTCGAGTACATTTTTTAAAATTTTAAAGGGGAAATATATATTACCTGTATCCGGGGGGGGGAGAGGATTTTATAAAAAACCCCCAAACCCCCAAAATGTTACTTTTACACGGGTACCTGTACCCGGGGGGTTTTGAGATTTTTATATGGACCCCCAAACCCCCAAAATGTCTACTTTATACACGGATCCTGTATCCGGGGGAAAAAGGGATTAGGGGGGAAACCCCCCAACCCCCAATGTCTACTTTAACACAGATATGTTGGGGGTTTGGTGGAGGAAAAATATGGCCCCCCAAAATCCAATGTTCCTTTTACAAGATCCCTGTATCCGGGGGAAAAAGAGGTTTAAAAATGGCCCCCCAAAAAACCAATGTTTTTTTTTTAAAACCAGTTTCCCCGGTATCAGGGGGGTTTTGAGAGGATTTTTTTGGGGACACCCAAACCCAAATTTTTTCTACTTTTTCAAAGATCCCGGGTATGGGGGTTTTGGTGGGGGGGGATTTTTTGGACCCCCAAACCCCCAAAGGTTACTTTTTACCAGATACCTGTATCAGGGGGGTTTTAAAGGGATTAGGGGGGACACCCAAATCCGGGGGTCTACTTTTTAAACAGATACTTTTCCCTTTGTGGTGGGGGGAAAATTATATGGACCCCCAAACCCCCGGGGGTTTTTTTTTTTAACGGGCCCCCTTTTCCCCGGGGGGTGAGAGGATTTAGGGGCGCCCAGACCAAAATGTCTATTTTATACAAAAACCCCCTGTATCCGGTGGTGAGGAGGGACTATATGGACGCCCAAACCCCCAATGTTTTTTTATTTTTCCATGTTCATATTTTTTTTTTTTTGGGGTTTTAAAAATTTTTCCCCAAAAAAAAAATATTTTTGTTTTTTTTCCTTTTTTTTTCCCGGGGGTTTTAGAAATATTTTTTGGGGGGGGCCCTAATTTTTTAATTATATACGCTTAATTGTGAAAGGTATACCCGTTTTTTTTTTAAAAATTTTGGCATGTATTGTATTTTCCCCCAATTAAAATTTTTAAAAAAAAAAAAAATTTAGCTCTGATTTTTAAAAAAACCCCCAAAATTTTTGGGAAAAAAAAAATTTTTAAAAATAAGGCCCAAAACTTGACGATGGGAGAATTTTTTTTTGCTAAGGGGGAAAAAAAAAAAAAACGGAATTTACCAAAAAAAAACAAATTAAAAAAAACCCTTTAAAAATTTTTTGAGTTACAAAGGTTTTTTTTTTAAAAAATTTAAAAAAACCCCCAAGTGTATACCTACAAAAAAACCCAAAATAGAGGTAGTATTTTTTTCCATAATTGGCAGTGTTTTTTTAAAAAGGGGGGTTTAAAAACGTCGCTTTCAACTGCATTTTTCATTTTTCAGGGGGGGGGTTTCTTTTAAAAATTGGGGGGGGAAAATTTAAAAAAACCTGGCTATAAAAAAAACCTTTTCTTCAGCCTGGTAGGGCCAGATCACGGGGTTAAAAATTTGAATGGCCCCCATCGAAGTACAAATTTTTTTTTTTTTTTAAAAATTTTTTTTTAAAATTTTTTTGTTGGTTTTTAAAAAAAATTCGGGGGGGTAAACATGGGGGGTTTTTAAATTTTAATGTAGAAAAAGTCCCAAAAAACCCTTAAAAAAAATCCAAATTTTTAACAAAAAACAGAAACTAAGAATTTTTTTTAGCAGTTTTTTAGACCCCTTTTTTTAGTGTTCGGGGGGTTTTCAGCGACCCCCAGGGGTGGCATGTTATTAAAAAAGGGCCCGGGGGGCGTAGGCAGTACAAAAGGGGGAGTATGTCGGGGGGTAATCTCGCTGGACGTTTTTTTAAACTTCAGGGGACTGAACGAGGACTGGTGTATTCAACGAGAAAAGACGTTGGCTTCAGGACATATGGAAAAAAATTTTTTCTATCCCGTTTCATCGAGGAAAAATTTTAAAAAAACCCAAAAGGGGGTTTTCCCCCCTTTCCCCGGGGGGGCGTCGTGGAACATTTTTCCCCAAAAAAATTTTTTCTATCTTGGAAAATTTTCTTTTTTTTTTTATACTTCATTCTTTTTTTTTTTAAAAGGAAAAAAATTTTACCCCAAAAAATCCCCTTCAAGGAAAAAAAAATTTTAAATTTCCTTTGAACACAAAAAAAAATCGCTCAAAAAAGGGTTTTTTTCCCCTTTTTTTTTTGAGGCGGGGGTTTTGTGGGGGGTTTTCCCCCATTTTAGAAGGAGAGAGGGGGAAAAAAGGGGGGGGGGGGAGAAGGGGGGAGGGGGAAAAGGGGCCTTTTTAAGGGGTGAGGGGGGGGGGGAAAAAAGGGGGAAAAAGTTGGGTAATTCGGTTTTTTTTTAAAAATTTTAAAATCTGCTTCAAGATTAGAGGGGGGTTTTTTTTTAAATGGAAATTTAAAAGGGTTTATGGTGAAGGTAGTAAGGTACGGTTTATGTTTTCCCCGGGTGGTGTAAATTTTTTACCCCACTATTGTATCTGGGAAAAACCCCCTCTTTTATATCGACATGCGGTTAGAATACGGTTTTTTTCTTTTGGGGGGATACTTGTTATTTTTTTAAAATTTTTTTTTAAAAAGGGAAAAGGGTTTTAAAGTTTAAAAAGGGGGAATGATGAAAATTAAATAAAAAAAATTTTATAAAATATATAAACAAAAGAAAAAAAAAAGATAAACAAATAGAAAAGAGAATAAAATATATAGAGTTTTTTAATAAAGGGCGGGGTTATTGTTTTTGGGAAAAAACCCCCCTCTAAAAAAAAAATTAAAAAAAATTTTTTTTGGGAAATTTTTTTGAGAAATTTTTTTTAAAACTGTTTTCTGTTCTTTTTGGTTTGGGGGTTTTTGGGGAAATAACCCCTTTTTTCCCCCCCCTATTTTTATTTTTTTTTTTTAAATTTCCCCATGTTGCCCCACCAAATTGAAAGCTTTTTTTTAAAACGCAGGTAGCGTAGGGTTTTCCCTTGGTTGGGGAACCCCCACCAGTACATGAATTTTCCTCTTTTTAAATTTTAGTTTGTGCCCCAAAAAATACGGGGTTTTTGGGGGTTTGGTGGTAAAAATTTTTTTTGGGGGGCTTTAAAACCCCCGGGCCCAGTGGAAACCCTTTCCCCTTAAAAGGGTTTTTTTATTTTTTCGACCCCTTAAATTTTCCTGGGGAAAAACTCGGGGAAAAACCCAAAAAAAGGGGAAAACCTTTTTAGCCCGCAAAAATTTTTCCCCTGAACACAAATTTTTTTTCAGGGGAAAAAAAGGCCCCCGAGGGGATTGGTTTTTAAGCACAATAAAAGGGGGGTTGATTAAATTTTGGGGGGTGTATTTACTTTTAAATTTTAAAAAACATAAAAATTTTAAAAACAGTAAAAAAAAAATTTGGCTTGGTTTGGGGGGGCCCCTTTTAAAATTTTTTTTTTTCCCTTTTAAAGCAGGGGTTTTGAAGGCTAAGTATTCTCATTGTCTGGTACCATCGTCTATGATGATGATAATAATGTACAATTGTACATACCTATAGGTACAATAAGTAGTCACCCGTGGGCGAGGGGAGTTTGCGTTAACCCCTTGCAGGGGCCCGGTGAGGGGGGTTTTTTTCCCCAGGGGGAAAAAAATTTTTTTCCGTCTTTTTTTTGGGGGTGTTGGGGCCCCCAAAATTTTATACCTGTGAAAAAAATTTGGGGAAATTCCCCGAGGTTTAAAAGTTTTTTTTAAAACCCCTGAAGAGAAAAAATTGGGAAAAAAGGGGGGGTGGAAAATTAAAAAAATTAAAAAAAAAATTTTTTTAAAAAAGTTCCTAAAATAAAAAAGGGGGAAAAAAAAATTTAAAAAGGAAAAAAAAATTTTTGTTTAAAAAAAGAAAAAACTTTTGGGCAAACTTGGAAAAGGGAAAAAAAAAAAAAAAAAAAAAACCCAAAATTTTTTTGCTTTCCGAAAAGTTTTTTTTAAAACCCCGGTTTTAAAAAAAAAACGGAAAAAGGCAAAAAAAAAAAAAAAATTTTTTTTTTAAATAAAAAAAAAATTTTTAGTTTCCAAATTTTAAATTTTTTAAAAAAAAAAAAATTTCTAAAAATTTAAATTTTTCAGAAAAAAAAATTTTTTTTTTAAATTTTAAAATTTTTGGGGAAAAATCCCTTTAAAAAAAAAGGGACGGAAAACCCAAAAAATAAACGGTGGGGGAGAGGATTATAGAAACCCCCCGTTTTCTTTTTTTTTGGCCCCCTTTTATGTCCTTGATTTATTTGGTTTTGGGGATTTTTTTAAAAATAAAAATTTTAAAAAATCACATGATGATCACCGCTTTTTAAACCAAAAATTTTGCCCTTTTGGAAGTGTAAAATTTTATAGGTAGCTTTTTTTTAAATTTAAAAATTTTGCAATAAGGGGGAAAATTTTTAAAATTTCCCCCCTTTCAACTTTTCCTTTTTGGGGAAAAAAGGATTTTTTTTTTTTTCCCCGGCCAGGGGTGGGCCCCCCAAAGGGGCGAAGCCGCTAGCCCCCGAATACGAAAGAAAAAAAAATTTTTCCAAAAACCCCCATTTTGGTAATAGAAATTTAGGGGGGCGCTTGGGGTGATTGCCCCTGCTCCCCCCCTTCCCCAAAGATGCCTTTTTTATTTCGACCCCTGTTTTGTTTTACGGGGGGTTTTTTTTCGCTTGAATGCTGGGAAAAAAACCCCGGTTTTTTTATTAACCCCGTCCGGGGTGGGTTGGGGGGGGGGACATAGTTTTTTCGTTAAAAAAAAAAAAAAACCCCAAAAAGGTGCAAAAACTCCGAACATCAAAAATTTGTTTTTAAAATATATAAAAAAAACTTTTCTATCCCCCCCTTTTTGTCAGTGTTTTCCAAAAGGGGCTGACTGGTAATTCAGAGGTCCGGGTTTTTAAAACCCCGGACCAAAAAAGTTTCTTTCCATCTGAAAAATTTTTACCCCAAAAATAATTAAATCTTGGCTTATGTGGAATAAAGGGGTCTCATTAGTCCTAAAAAAAGCAGTATTTTAAATAAGTGTTTTATTTTTATTATTTTTTCGATATTGAGAGTTTTTTTATTTATAAAAAAAAAGCCATTTTTTTAAAAAAAGACCCCCTTTTGGGCCCATTTTTTTTTTCCCTTATTGCAGAGTAAGAAGGACCCTTATTATGCGGTAAAAAATCCCAAAAAAGGGGGATTTTAAAAAGTCATTCCCCCGGGGGGGGGTTTTTTAACCCCAAAATTTTTTTTGGCAAATTTTTTTTTTTTTCAAAAAGGGCTAAATTTTTAAAAATTTTCTAAGGCATGGCCCCCTGTGGCCCGCAATGCCTTTTTTTTCTTTTTTAATTTTTTGGGGGGAAAACGATTTAAAAATTTTTTTGGGGGGGGGGGTTTGAGACATTTTTTTTTTTTTTTCTTACCTTTTTTGGGTAAACAAAACCCGGGCAAACAAAAAAAAAAAATTGGGGGGGGGGGGGGGAAGTAGGTAAATCCTTTTTTTTATTTTATTTATAAGATTTTTTATAGACCAAAATTTTGGGCCCCAAAAAAAGTGAAAAAAGGGGCCCCCCCCCTTTAACTTTAAAAAAAACTCTTTTTTAGCAAATTTTTTTTCTTTCCTCCGACTCTTTCAAAAACTTCTTTATTTTTTAATTTTAGCTTTTTTTAAATTTTAAACCGTCAGGGAGGTTTTTTTTTCCTTTTTGTAATACACACAAAATTTTTTGGATTTTGGGAAAAAAAGAAAGGAAAGTTTGTTTTTTTTTTGGGCAGACTTTGCTGTTGTGGGGGTTTTTTCAAAATAGCCATCCTTTACTTTGTCCCCAAAAATGTTCCCTCCTTCACAAAATTTGTATCTTCGCCTTTTTTTTTTTTTTTGCTTTCTCTCTCTCTTCTATTTTTCTCTCTTTTCTTTCTTTCTCTCTTCTTTGTTTTGACAAGGAAAATTTTTCTTTAAGATTTTGTTTTTATACCTACTCAAACAACAGGCCCCAAAAAATTTTTTATATTTTGGTCAACATTTTTTTGGTTTTCCCGGGGGGTTTTACTTTTTTTGTAGAATTTTAAAAAAGGTACCGGACATCTTTTCTTTTAATGTTTGAATTAGGAAAAACCCCAATTTTAAATGGGGAAAAATTTAAATTTAAAATTCCCAAAATTTTTTAAAAAAAAAAAATATACGGTAGTACCCCTTTTAAAAAATTTTCCCTATTCGCAAAAAATTATGTATGGAAGTTCGGGGCCCCTTTTTTTTGTAAAAAAAAAAAAATTCCCCAAAGATGGGGCCGTAAGGGGCAAAAACCAAAGTAGTCGGGGGTTTTTGGAAAAAAGACAGGGAAAAAAAAAAAAAAAAAAAAAAAAAAAAATAAAAAAAAAAAATAAATCGGAACAAAAAAAATTTTTTTTTTTTCAAAATTTTTTCCCCCAATTTAATTCCCCCTTTAAAAATTTTTAAAATTTCTTGGAAGTGAGGGGGAAAATGAAATAAAAAAAAAAGAAGCAAAAATTATTGAGACGAAAAAAAGGAAAATTTTTTTAAAATTTTTAAAAATTTTAAAATTTTTTTCAACAAAAAAAGTTGTGAAAAAATCAGTATTAAGAGAGGTATTTTTTTTTTATGGTCAGTCCCCCGTTTCCCCCCAACTGTATCCCGTTGGGGGGGGGCGTATCAAAATACATTAAAAAATAAAGAAACTCAAAACCTTTTATTAGGAAAAAAACTAGGTGGGGGGGAAAAAAAGGGGGGGGGGGAAGAGATTCCCAAAAGGCAAAAAACCCCCCCCCCTTTTTTTTAAAAGGGCTTATGTTTTTTTTTTTTTTTAAAAAGAACCATTTTGGGGGGGGAAATTTTACTCCAAAATTTTTCTTTAAAATTTTTTCGAAAAAAAAAAAATTTTAAATTTTAATTTTTTAAAAAAATTTTTTAATTTTTTTAAAGGGGTTTTTTGAAAACCCCCAAACCCTTTCAGTGTAAAAGAAAAAACCTAACTGTCACTGTTTTATCAAACAATGGATTGTGGTAAATGAACCAACCGGTCGCATGAAAATGGATACAAATTTTCCAAGGATGCAGCCCCCCCTACCACTTCCCTTTTTAATTCAAACCCTCCTGGAAGGCAAAGGATTACAAGGGGGGGTAAAATTTTTGGGGATGCGATATTGAAAAAAAAAACCCCCGGGGAAAAAGGGGGGGGCCCCCCTTTAAAAAACCTCTCCCCTTTTGGGGAGTCCCCAAAAACCCAAAAAAAAAAAATTTTTTGAGCTTTTTATAGACAAAAATGGATTTTAAAAATTTTTTCCCAAAACAATAATGCGAGGCCCCCAAAATCAAATTTTTACTTTGGGGTGCTGGAAACCCCAAATAAATTTCACTTGCTACAACCCCCATGTATTTAAAAAAAGAGGGAAAATTTTTTTTATTCCTTTAAAAAAAAATTAAAAAATTCCCCCTCAGAAGGGGAAAATTTTAAAAAAAAATAAAAAATTACGGGGGGAACTTGTCTTTTTAAAAAAAAAAAACAGGCTCTTTTTGGAAAATGAAGATGGAATCTCAAAAAAACAAAATTTTTTTGATTCTAAAAAAATTAAAAATTTCAGGGGGGGGCTATATCCCAAAAAACCAAAATTCTGCAAACCCCCAACCCCAAAAAAAACCCCCCCAAACCCCCCCAGCAGGATGGCATCCGCAGCAAGTCTTTGGGGACGGGTTCTTTTATCGGGGACACCAAAACCCCCAACCCCGGAAAAATGCACTACAGAAACAGTGCCCGACCTTTTTTCTTGAGCAATCGTTCTTCCAGGTGCCCCGGGGGGAAAAAAAATTGATCCCCAAAAAACAACAGTAAAAAATTAAAAATTTTTTTTAAAATTTAATTGTAAAAATTGTGGATTAATGATATCCAAAAATTTTTCTTAGAGAAATCGCGGGGGTTTTTCGTAAAATAAATTTTTTTAAAATTTTTTTTCCTCTCAACGTTTTTCAAAATTTTTTTCTTTTTTTCCGGAAAAGTTTCGCGATCCCCGGGGGGGGGAAATTTAAAACTCAAAAAAATTAATTTAAAAAATTTTTTATTTTGGGGGAAAAATTTCGTAACTTCCCCCAAATTACGCCCCCAAAATTAAAATTTTTTATAATGGGGGTATGTTGTCTGGGTTACCTAAAAAAATTAGGAAAAGGAAAAAATTTCAAAGAAATAAAAAAAAAAAATTCTAAAAAAGCTCAGAAACCCCCCACAGCCCCCCTTCCCCCCTTTTTAACCCTGCCTTCTTTTGGTAAAACCACAAAGAAAAAAAAAGGGCATTTCAACACACAACCCCCCCTACAAAACTTTTTTTGGTTTTACACCCAACCCCCCCCCACTACAATTTGTACCCCCCCAACCCCCTTTTTTGGAAAGAAAATTTTAAAATGATATACTATTCTTCACCCATAAAGATTTTTTTTTTTTCCAATAAACCCCCAAACAAATAGTAAAAGTATGAGCTTTTTAAAAAAAATACCCACACCTACCTAAAAATTTCTTACCCCAAAAAAACTAATGGGGGGATAGTTTTCCCTTTTAAAAAAGTACCAACCCCAAAAAACAACAAACTTCAATATGGATAAAACCCCCCTTTTGGGGAAAAATTAAAAATTTTAAAAAAACCTATACCTACGAATAATTTTTTTCAACCTACCTATACCTACGAATAATACAAAATTTTCCCCCTACCAAAAAATTTTTTTTCCCCCAAAAAACAATCAAAAATCCCCAAAAAAACTACACCTATGATTTAAAATTTATACAATAAAAAGTTTTACGAAAACCCCTTTTTTTTTTTAAAAATTTTGGGGGTCCCCCAAAAAAACCCTTTTTTTAATAAAGGTAAAATTCCCTTCTTTCAACAAAAAAACCCCAACCCCCCCTAAAATTTTAAAAAACCCCATTACTTTGGCCCCCCCCCCCAAAATTTTTTTTTTACAAGGTAAAAAAAAACTTCCCCAAAAAGTACGGGAAACGTTCGAAACTTACCCACTAAGTGTAACTTACCTTTTTCTTATATGACGTGTACATTTTTCCGAAACCCTTTGGTCAACGAAAAAATTTTCCGGTTTTTGAATTTGGGGGGTTTTGGGGGATATCAAATTTTATCGTCAAGCCCCCAACCCTTTTTAGGGGGCCCCTAATAGGGGGGGGGGTACTTTTAAGCCCCCACGGTTTCAAAAATTAAAAAATTTTTTAAAAAATTTTAAAAAAAAATTTGGGGAAACTCTTTTTGTTCAGTCCCCCTTAAAAAAAATTTAAATACAAATTTTTGGGGTTTTTTAAAAACCCCCCCGGGGGCCCCCCAGTAAAACCCTACGAGTTTTTTTTTGAACCCCCTTTAGGAAATAACCCAAAAACATTTTTTCCCCCCGCTAATATTGGGGTTTTAAATTTTGGGGGAGGGAAAAAAAGGGATGGGCTCTATCGACCCTACCTAACAGAAAAGGGGTGAGGGGTCTGAAGAATGCTATTATTTGCCATAATTAATCAAAAAAAATTTTAAGTTCTTAACCGGCGGCAAAATCTTGATCTCTTTTTTCCGATTTTGGGGTTTTCCCTTGACGTCCCGCTATGCCCCGAGCCACGGGTTTAAAATTTGGGCGGTTAACCCCCCCCCCCTTTATGTTCTTCTAAATTTTTAAGGGGAAAAAAAAGAGAAAAACCCGTTATTCAAATTTTTTTACCTATTACTTATAAAAAGTTTCAAAAAAGCAAAAAATATTACAAAAAAAAGCGCTTAGTGACTTTTAAATTTGGGTAGAAACATTAGATAATCTCACTGGATGACGCCCCTCACTGGGTTTTCACCCCCGGGTAACGAGGTTTTTTTTAAACTACAAGTACCTCGGGTTTTCAAAAATTAATTTTTAAATTTCCCCGAGTGGATGAGCCCCCGCTAAAAAAATTAATTTTGGGAAAAAAAAAAAAAAGTCAAAAAAATTTTTTAAAAAAACCCCCAAAAAAACAAAATTTTCTCAATATAAAAAAAGATCTAAGACAGCGATGAAAACTCTTTTCAGGGGAGTACTCACCCCTTTTGGGGGGAAGTTTTAAATTTTTTACTCGAAAAAAATCCTCGTAGACTGGGGCCCCAATTCTTTTAAAAAAAACAAAAACCAAACCTAGCCCCCCCTTTTCCCTTTTAAAAAAAAAAATTCCCCCGGGGAACTGATGAAATCCAAAAACTTTTCGCAAATCACTTTTCATCTGTTTATTTTGCAAACCCCAATTTGGGGGCCCCGCCCCAATTCGTTTTAGTTTAAAGCCCAAAATTTTTTAACCCCTTTTTCAAATCAGTCTTAATGAGGATTCTTTTTTCCCAAAAAAAATTAAAAAGCTTTTTAAAAAAAAACTCTTTAAAAAGGGCCCCCTAAAATACCTTCGTGTATTTTAAAAAATTGTTTTCCCGCTTTTTTTGTAACTCCCTACACATTATCTTCAACAGATCCCCTTTTCGAGGGGGACATTTTCCCCAAAAAAACCCCCAAAAAATTTCCCCCATCACCCCCCTTTTGAAAAATTTGGGGGTTGGGGTTAAAAAAAAAACTTTCCGCCCCCCCTTTCCCCAAATTCTGCACTGCCTAAATATTTGAGGGCCCCCGGTTTCATGGGGGAAACTACAAGGGGGCGCACTAAGGGGGCATAATAACAAAAACCCCAAAAAGGTTTTATAAAAAATTTTAAATCTGTAATAAAATTTAAAACCCCTTTTCCCTTTTTACTCAAAATTTTTATGGAGTCTTGTCGAAAGCGGCAGGGCAGTTAGATGAAAAATATCTTGACTACAGCCCCGGCCCCTTTTTTTAAAATTTTAAAAATTAAATATTTATACTAAACTTGGAAAAATTTGGTGTCAGGGCCCCCCTTTTCTTCAATGGTTAATCAAAATGTTTCAAAAAAAGGCCCCAAAAATAGTGAAAATAATGAAATCTTATCCTCTATATAAGATTTTTGGGGGCTATAAGCCTCTAACCCCCCAAATTTTTTTTCCCCCAACACCCCCCTGCCCCCGTTCAGGGGTTTTTAGGAAGTCCCCCCGGTGGTCACCCCCTTTTTGGGGTCCCCCATGAATTACACAACCCATTTGCCCCCCTTTTTAAGGGGGGAGGATAGACTAGGTTTTTTGGGGGGGATGAGAAGATTAAGAAAAATGTCAAAAAGTCACAACATCCATGGATTGGGGGAATTTTTTTACAAAACGTTTAAAAAAATACAAAATGTGGTTGAGTGTAATTTTAAAAAAAAAATTAATGTACAAAAAATTTTAAAAAAAAAACTTTTCATCGAAAAAAAAAAACCCCAACCTCTTTTAAAAAACAACTAAGAAAGGGCCCCCTTTAATGTTTTTTAACAGATAAGAGCCCCAGGGGGTCATCTTTCCAACGATTTTGAAAAAAAAAAATACTTTTTTAAATTTTCATAGAAAAAAAAAACCTTTTCCGGGGGGTTCTAAGTTTCCCCATAAAAAAAACCCCGTTTTTCAGAAATCCGATCAAGTGTTTTTTCTTTACTTTTCCCTTTGGGAAAATTTTTTTTTGGGAAATTTGGGAAAAATTTTGGGTTTTCCCCCCCAAAACCCCAAAAATTTATAGGAAAAGTAGAGAAAAGGGGTTTAAAAAAAAAATTTTTTTGGGGTTAAAATACCCCCTTTAAACAGGGGGTTACGAGGGGGGAATACAACTAAAAAGATATTTTTTACACTAGGTAATAAAAAAAAAAATTTCTCTTCAATCGGCGAGAACTCCTCGACATCCTATTCCAAAACCCAAAAATTTTAAAAATCAAAAAAAATTTTTTCCCCGAAACCCCAGAACCATTAATTTTCGAATCAACTGAGAACATTAAAAAAACAAAACCTCTTTTACCCAGACACCTATTCCCAAAAATTTTTCCCAAAAAAAAGCCCAAAAGAAAAGGTTTAAAAAGGTAACGGGGGAAAAAATTTTTTTACTAGGGGGGGGCGTTGACTTTTTTAAACACTTTTAAACCCAAAAAATTTAAAAAAAAAAAATTTTAAAATAAAATTTTTAGAAACCCCATTATGAAAAAAAAGGGGGGAAAACCCCCTTAAAATTTTTTTAAAAAAATTAAAAAAAAAATATATTTTCAATTCTTTTTCATTTTCATTGTAAAAAATTTTTTTTCATTTTTTTCTTTTTTAAAAAAAAATTTTTCTATGAAATAATGCCCCTTTATACCAATAAAAAATTGTATAAAAAAAATTTAAAAATTTTAAAAAAAAAAAAGCCCGGGCTTTTAAAATTTTGAGGGGCTTATAAAAAAATTCAAAATTTTACCTCCCCTTTAAAGACTTTTACCTTTTTTAAAAAAATGCGACTTTTTATTTTTTAAAAAAGAAAAAAATTTTGGATTGAACTTTAAAAACCCGATACACAAAAGAAACAGGCCCCAAGGGGAATCCCCAAAAAAAAATAGATCTTTTCACAAAGCCCCTTTTTTTCCCCAGGAAATAAAAAAAAAAAAATTTTACCATTTTTGGTTCAGAGAAAAAAAAGATTTTGAAATTTTTGGGAAAAAATATTAGGAGAATGGCTTGAAAGTGAAAAAAATAAGCCCCCAAAAATTTAAAAAAATCAATTTTTTTGAAGAAAAAAAATCATCCCCAAAACGTGAAAAAAAAAATTTTTTAAAAAATTTGAAGAGAAACAAAAATTTTAAAAAAAAAACCTTTTCTACGAAATACAATTTTTTGTTGTTGATTAAAAAAATTTTTTAAAAAAGAAGACTTATTATAACGGGGGTTTTCCCAAACCCTGCTTTAAGCACAAGGGAAAATCCTTATAACTAATTTTTTTTTTAAAAAAATTTTTTTTTGGGGTTTTTTTATTTATTTTCCCCTTTTTAAATATATTTATTTTATTCTGCAATTGTATTTTGTATTAAAAAAAAAAATAAAAATAAAAAGTTTTTAAAAAAAAAAAAAAAAAATTTAACTTAGGGGTTTGGGGGGGTATTTTTAAAAAAAGGGAAAAGAAGCAGTTAAGCGTGCGAGGAAAGGGGAAAAAGGTAGAAAGAGAAAAAAAAAATAGGAATAAAAAAATTCAGGAAGATTTTTAAAAGGGGAAAAAAAACGAGAAGGTACACGGGGGAGAAAAGGAAAAGATTTTTAAGGGGGGGGTGTTAAAAAAAAAATAAAAACAAAAAAAAAAGGGTATAAAAATAAGGTTTTTTTTTTTTTTTTTATGTAATGTGTTTTTTGTGGGGTTTTTTTCCAAAAATTTTAAGAGGCGCCGCAGATAGGACTTTTCCCCCAAATTTAAAAACCCCCAAAAACTTATTTTGCCTTTAAAATTTTTTTCCTGGTCGCTGCTCACATTAAAAAAAGTACCCTTTTTTTTCCCCCTTAAAAAACCCCCTTTTTTACATAATGAATATACTGAAAAAATTTTAAAAATTTTTTGTCCCCCCCCAGCTGACTTTGGGGGGTTTTTTGGTTGTCCCCCGGGGGACCTGGGAAAAAAAAAAAACCTTTTTCCCGCTGGGGCATTTTTCCCCCCTTACATGCGTTTTTAAACCCCCTCGGCCACGGTGGGGGCTAAAAAAAAAGAAAAAAAAAGACAAAAAGGATGGAAAAAAAAAGAAAAAAATTTTAAAGATTCCCCCGAGGATACGGAAAAAAAGGTTAAAAAAAAAAAATAAAAAAAGGGAAAGGGGGAAAAAGGACGGGGTAAGGAAAGGGGAAAGGGGGGGAAAGGTAAATTTTGGGAAAAAAGGAAAAAGGGGGGAAACAATAATTAAAAATTTTGGGTTTTCTTCATTGGGCGCTTTTTTTACCTTTCCCCTGTATCTTGTTTCTGTAACCGGAGTGTCTTCGGGAGACAATTGTTTTAAAAAAAAATTAGAGGGGGGTTGATTCCGAGCTAGTTTTATGGAGGAAGGGAAAAAAAAATTGCTTCCGGTCGGAATTTTTGAGCTGCGTTTTTCTTTCCTTTTCAAAAAAAAAATTTTTAAAAGAAAAATGAAAAAAAGGAAAAAAGAAAGTAAGAAAGTCATTTTTCTTTGGAAAAGGAAAAAAAATTCTTTTTTTAAAAATTGGTTTTTAAAAAAATTTTGGTTTTTTAAAATTTTTCTTTTTCCCCCTTTTTTATAGGTTAACCCCCCTTGTTTATCTTAAAAAGTACGAAAAAGCATTTTTCATTCCCCGAATTGGGGGCGCTTTTAAAAAAGGGAAAAAATTTTGGGAAAAAAATGGAAATATATGGAAATACCCCAAAACCCCCAAAAAAAAAAAAATTTTCCCAAAAAAAAAAACGGCTAAGGGTCTTTTCTTTCCCCCCTTCTGTAAGCCAGCCTCCGTGGGGTTTTGTTATTGTGCGGTTTTTTCGGGGTGTCCCCCGTTGAGAAACCCCTGAGTTTTTATTTCCCCCGGGGGGGTACACCCCCCCAAAAAGAAAAAAATTTATTTTTTTGAAATTGGTTTTGTGCCATATCACAGACACGGAATTATTATTTTCCCCCGCGGGGAAAAATTTTTTATTTAATTATTTTTCACTTGAAGGCGGCGACGCTTACTATTTTTTTTGGTTTAAAGCCGTGGAAATGAATGGGTTTAAATCATAAGGGGGGTACCCCCCGGGTTTGGGGGGGAAAAGCCCGTTTAAATTCCCATGGCCCCAAAAAGGAGTGCATTTCACCCCCTCGACGGACGCTGCCCAAAAAATTTTTCTAATTTTAAAAACCTTTTAATTTTAAAATTTTTTTTTAAAAGGGGAAAAAACCGGGGGATATGGGGAAAAAAAAGTTGAAAAAGGGCTTAACCCCCAAAAAAGTTTTTATATAAGGAAAAACCCCCCCCAAAATTTACCTAATTTTAAAAAAAAATACCTAAGTATAATTACAAAAATTTTTTTTGGTTTAAAAAACAAAAAACAACCTTTTTTAAAAAATTTTTTCAACATTTTTTTAAAACTCAGTTGGGGGATGAATAGGTCAGTGGTTAAGCAATCGCTTGTATGCGGGGGGGGCGGGGTTTCAAACCCCCGGGGTCGAAAATTGTTTTGATAATTTTATTTAAAAATTTTGGGTTACAGTCTTTTTGGGGAAGGGAAAGTATTGTGTTCAAAATTTTGGGGAATTTTTTGTCATTCTCTTCCATCAGAGGAGGGCCCTTTTCCCCCGGGGTGGGCAGGTGCAACCCCGGGCCACAAGGTCTTGTTTCATGGCTAGGGAAAAAAAAAAAAAGGGGTGAAAAAATTTTATAAAAAAACTATACAAAAACAAAAAATTTGGAAAACTTTTCGCGGGAAAAACCCCGGTTTGTAGAAAACATAAAATTCCAGTAGAGGTAGACGAATTTCCCCATATTTTAAAAAAAAAAATTTTTTTTTTTTGTTGAAAAGGAAAAATTTTTTCCCCCAAGGGGGTAAACCCCAAATTTTTTTTTTTCCCCACCATAAGGACCCCAAATTTTGGGTTTTCCCTTTTTTGGGTTTAAATTTCCCAAAATTTTTCCCCCTTTTATTTTTGATTTTGGGGTGGTCACCCCCCTTTTCAACAAAGGAAAAGGGGGAAATTTTTAAATGGGGTCTTCCGGGGTTTAAATTTCCCTTTTTGACTATCCCCCCGCCCCGGATCTGAGTTCGTTTCCCCGGGTTTGGGGCCCCCTTTTCACACGGGGAAAATTTTTGTTCCCCCCCAAAAACGTGAGGCTGGTTTTTTCCGGGCCCTCCCCCGGGGGTTTTAAACTGTTAGCTGGTGTTTTTCCAAAAAGGGAAAGGTAAAAATCCGTTTGAATACTAAAATTTTAGGATGTTAAAGCCAAATTAATAGAATCAACGGAAAAAAAAAAGGGGCCCCCAAATGGGTTTTGGGAGTCCA
The DNA here is from genome assembly GCA_024516035.1 of Bactericera cockerelli. Classification (NCBI taxonomy): domain Eukaryota; kingdom Metazoa; phylum Arthropoda; class Insecta; order Hemiptera; family Triozidae; genus Bactericera; species Bactericera cockerelli. The sequence continues at coordinate 43,267 of JAMCCL010000084.1, forward strand.
TAAAATTTTTTAAAATTTCACCCCCGTGATAGGGTTTTCTGTGGGGCCCCCTTTACGGGGGGCGGGGGAAATTTTTTTTTTAAATTTTTTTTTATTTTTTTTTTTTTCTTATTTATTTATTAAAACAAAATTTAAAAATTTTTTAAAAACTTTTTTTTTTTGTTTGGTAAAAAATTTTTAAAAAACTTCGAAATTTTTCCCCCTTCGTGGGTGACACAGCCCCGAAATTTTTTGGGGGTCCCCCCCTTGAATTTTTTTTCCCCCAAAGATTGACCAAAAAAAAATTTTTTTCATTTGAAAGATTAAAAAAAGTAAGTGCCCCCCTTTTTTTCATAGTTCTCATATTTTTTTTTTGGCCAAAACCCCCCCGGGGAAATAAAAAAGTCGGTTGAAAACCCCCTTGGGGAAAAATTTTTTTCACTTCTGCCCCCAGAGGGGGGGGGACCTTTTTGGGGGGGGGGGAGTCTTTTTAAAAAGATCACCCCCGGGCCCCCGTAGTCCCCCTTTTATGGTACGAAATAAAAAAAAGGGGTTTAAAAAAAAAGTCTTTAAAAAAAAAAAAAAAAAAAAATTTTTAGGCTACGGGTTTTGGGAAAAAAGGGTCATTAGTATTATTCGTTTGTGGTAGTGGTAGACTTCCGCGAAGGGGGGGGTGAAAAACCCGGAAAAATTTTTAAAAAAAAACCCTTTTTGTTAGGGAAAAGGCCCCAAACCCCCCCCTATAAATTTCACCAACCAAAACCCCCCCCCAACCATGAGGGGGTTTTTCAATGCCAACCCCCCTAGGTTTGGGAAAAAACAAAGTGAAAGAAATGTTAGTCCCCCTCGGGCCGTTTTTAAAAAAACATAATAACTTAATAAGGTTTTTTTTTAAAAAAATTTTTAAATAAAAATCCCCTTTTTGTTTTAAAAAATTTTTTTACATTTAAAATTTTTTTCAAAATATGCTATTCCTTATTTTTTTTAAGCTTTTTTATTTCGTTATCCCTTTTGGGGGAAAAAATTTTTCCCCTTTTTAAAAAAAAAGTCCCCTCCCCCGGGGAAAAATTTTGGGTTTAAAGGATTTCTATATCCACCCCAGTCCTTTTTTTTGTGTTTATAAGTACACAAATTTAAAATTTTTAAAGGTTTTCCATTTGTCCAAGTATTATTTTGTTGTTCAAAATTTTTTAATCAATTCTAAGGGGGGGTTTTGGGGAAAAATTTTTTTTTAGATTTTTTTTGAAAAAAAAACCCCTTTTTAAAATTTTTAAAGGGTTCCCAAAAAATAATTCCTCGTTTTTAACTAAAAAATTTGGGTTTTTTAAATTTTTTTGACTTGGAAAAAATTTTTTTTAAAAAATTTATTACCCAAAAATGCGGGGAAAAATTTTCAAATTTTTTCGACAAATTTTAAAATTAAATTTTTTAAAAAGAAAAAATTTTTTTTTTGGGAAGGAAAATTTTTTTTCCCAAATTTTTTTCCTTGAATTATGTATCTTTTTTTTTAAGGGGAAAAAACCCTTTTTTGGGTTTGTTTCGGTTATTCTTTAAAAAAAAAAAAAAAAAAAAAAAAAAAAATGAAAAACCCTTGTTTTTGAGTTCAGTAAAGGCTTCAAATGGGGTTTTTAATTTTTTCCGGGGGTTTTTTCGCTTTTTTTAATTATCGAAAACCGGGGGGGGGTCGAGTGGCCGTGGGGTTTTTTGATTTTGGGGGGGGGAGGGGGGTTGGGGGACATTGGGGAAAAAAAAAAGAAAAACAGCGTGCGATGAAAAAAATGAACCCTTTCCTGTATAAAAAAAATTTTTTTAAAAATTGGTTTACTCTTTTTTTTTTTATCATACCCCCTTTTTTGGGGGTCACTTGGTGTTTTTTAAAACTACCAAAAATTTGCTTTACTAAAAAAAATTTTTTTGAAACCGGGACTTTTTAAAAACCCCCCGGGGGTTTTTAAATACGCGGGGTTTTTTTAAAATTGGGACTAAAAACAGGTTCAGATTCCCTTTGTACTGGTAAGTTTTTTTTGGGTTTCAATTTTGGTTTTTTTGGGCCCCAAAAACCCTTTTAAAAAAAAATTTTTCCAAAAAAATTTTTTCTTGGGTTCTTTCGAACCCAAAGGGGGTCCCCCCCCCCTGGGTTACCGGGGCTAGCCCCTTTAAAACCCCTCGAAAACCCATAAACCTGTATGTGTAATTTTTTTTCAGGGTGGTTTTTAAAAATGTAACAAGTTTTAAATTAAAACCCCTTTTTTTAGAAAATTTTTTGATCCCTTTTTTTTCCCGGGGGGAGATGGGTGGGAATTTCCTCAACAAGTTCGTTAAATTTTAAAAAACATTAGGTCCTTTTTTTTAAAACAACGTCCGGGGGTTTTGGGGACACGGATGGCGAAATTTTTGGGTTTTTAAAAAAAAATTATCCATGGTCATAGGGGGAAACCCCTGTTTTGTAGGCTGTATTCTGGGGGCCCCATCTGGGGTGGTTGAGGTTCTTTTTAGTAAGCGTTGTTTAGATTGCGAAAAAGGTTTTGGGGGTTTTTAAAAATTTTTAGGGGTAAGACCGGGGGCCCTCAGAAGGGGCCTTCACACCCCCTGTTTCCCCGGGAAAAGGAAAAAAAATCGGTAAGAATTTTCCCCCTGCCCCGGGGTTAAAAACCCCAAAACCCCCGGGTCAGAAAAACCAAAAAATTTAACCATTGACCCCCGGGGGGGCAGCCCTTTTGCCCACACAGTATCAATAAAACATATTGAGATGATATTCAATTGAGTTTTTGGATAGTGACCACTCCAAAATTTTTTTTAATTGTTAGGGGTTTTTTCCCTTGCAATGTTTAGGGGGGGGGCCCCTGAGCTAATCACCAGCTTTTAAAAAAAGTGGACCGTGATCTTCTTTTTTTTTTCCCCTTTTTAAATTTTTTTAGGGTGGATGGGTTGAAAAGGGTTTTGGGTTTGGGAAACCCCTTGGGGGCCCAGAGGGAAGGGGGAAAATTTTGGGGAAACCAAAAAAACCCCTTTTTTTTAAAACGGGGCCCCGAAAAATGATGTTTTTTTAAGGGGCATCTTTAAATTTTGGGGTAAATTTTAAAAATCGCTTTAAAAATTGTTTTAAAATTTGGGGTTTTTAAAACCCTGCCCCCGGGTTTTAAAATACGCCGCCTAACGATCAAGGTACTGAGGTGGGTTTTAGGGGTTTGGGGAAACCCGGTTTTTGCGTAGAGACCCCTTGGTTCAAAAACCCCCCTAGGGCTTTGAATTATTTATTTTTAGTTTGTGCCACATAAAAAAAAGACTCTGAAGGTTAGGTGTTAGAAAATGCTTTGAGCAATTTTAAATTTGGTGGGGTTAAACTTCCCCCCAAAAGTTTTATTATTAATTTTTTAAATTCTTTTTAAAAATTTAAAATCCTGATTCAAATTAGTTTGTTTTAAAATTTTTTTTTTTTTTTTAGCGGTTATTGTTATGATCCCCCTTTTTTTTGGGGTCGGTTTTTCCTTTTTAAAAAAAAATCTTTTGGTTAAAAAAAGGGAAAGGGGGTTTTTCCCTCCAAAGATGGGGTTAAAATTTTTTTGGGAAAATTTTTTTCCCCCCCTTTTTTCCCGGGTCACCGTTTCGCTTCGGGGGGGCAGGAAAAAAACCAAAACCCCGGGGGGGGGCCGGGGGGCCCCCCGGGTTTTAAAAAATTTTTATTAGGGGGTTTTTTCCCGGCCCCAAAAACCCCTAAAAGGGCCCCCCCTTTTCCCCCCCCCCCTTTTTTGGGGGGCCCCCCCCGCCCCCCCCCCCCAAAAACACCTTTATGAAGGGCCGGGTCCCCTTGTTATTGATTCGGAAATTGGTTTTAAAAAAAAATTTTGATTGTTTTAAATTTTTTTCAAAAATTTTTTTTTTTTTTTTTTTTTTTTTTCCCTTTTTAAAAATCAGTTTTTTTTGTGGGGAAAAATTTTTTAAAGGGTTGATTGAAAAAATATTTATTTTTACTTTCTATCTTTAAATTCCTCTAAGGTTTTTTGGTTTTTTAGTGGAAAAAAGGGGGGGTGGGCACTATGAAAAAAAAAGATGATTTTTGTAATTTAATCTGGAAAAAACTCTACTTTTTAAAAATTTTTTGGGATAGCTGAAATTTTTTTGGTATTTTAAAAAAAAGAAGTTTTTAATTTTAAAAAAAAAAAGTTTTATTTTTTTTTTTAAATGTCATAAAACAAAGGGGGTTTCCCAAAGAAAAAATATCAGAAACAGACAGGTGTTGGAATTTTTTTTTTTTTTTTGTTATTATTATTTTATTATTTTTTTTATTTTTTTATAAATAAAATTTTAAAAAAAAAAAAATTTTTTTCAAAAAACAAAAAAAGGGTATAAAAGAATTTCCCAAAAATTTGTAAAAGGAAATGGATAGGTTTAAAAAATACACAAAAAAAAATAAGAAGAGTAAAAATATAAGAGGTCAACTTTGGAGGTACAAACAAAATTGTTGGGGGAACCATTGCAAAAATAACATTTTTTTTCCCCTTTTTTTTTGGATATGGAAAGTAGGATTTTAAAAAAAAAATTTTCCTTTTTTTAAAAAAATGTAAAAAATTTTTAAATTTTTTTTTAATACATAGTACTTTACCAAAAAAAAAAGGTGTTGAAATATAAAAGTAACGGAAGCGAAATTTTTTTAAAAAATGGAAAAATCAAAAAAGTTGCCCGGTAAGTGTGAAAAAACTTAAAATGTATTACCCCAAACCCTTCCCCAAAAGAAAAAAAAAGGAAAAAGCAATGGTGAAATTTTTAAAAATTTCTTTTAAAAAGGAAAATTTTTAAAAAAAAAAAGGCCCCAAAAGGGTTTCCCCCCCAAAAAAGTGGGAAATGTTCATAAAAATCTGGGGAAAATTTCAAGAATAACTGCCGAAAACCCCCAAAAAAATACAGTGAAAAAAAAAAGGGGAACCCCTAAGAAACTAAAGGAAAAAGAAGTGGAAATGTTTGAAAAAAAAAAAAAAACTAGATTTTAGGGAAAAACGGGGGGGGAGGAGGGATGGGGTAAGTAAAACCCTTGTAGAAAAATTTTTGGGGTGTGAGGACTGGGGATTTTTTGGGGTATCTAAAATATTGTTTTCAAAAAAATGATTTCTCATTTTTAGGGGTTCCATGAGAAGATTGACAGTTTTTTTCGATTTTTTTTTTTTCAAGATAAAAATGTATGGGTTTTGCCCCCCCCCTTTTGCTTTTCTTCGGGGGCCTCAGTTTAAAACCCTTTTCATTAAGTACCCCGGGAAAGGGGAAAAAACTCTTTTTCCCAAAAATTTTTCCCCGGGGGGTTTTTAACCCCCGGGGAACCCCTTTGGGTCAGCAATAAAAGTTTAAACCCCTAAACCCCAAAGGGGGGTTTGGGGGGTTTTTTCTTTGGTTTTAAAATTTCCCCCTATGTTCGATGGTTAAAAAAGGGGGGGGGTTTGTAGATGAAAGGTTTTGGGAAAAATTTTAAAAAAAAAAAATTTCAAAAATCTGTGCTCTTTCCCCCCTTTTTGATATCACAACTATTTCCCAAAACCAAAAATTTTTGGTAAACCCCCGGGGTTTTTGCTAAAAATTAAAATTTTGCTGAATTTTGGGGAATTTTTTTAAACCCCCCGACCCCAGGTTAAAAGGGGGGCGCCCCCTTTTCGTTTTAAACTACTAAAATTGGGTTTTAAAAAGGGATCGGGTTTTTGGGCGAACCCCGTATACATTTCGTGCCCTTTTTCCCCTTTGGGAACCTTAAAACCTTTTTAAAAAACCCAAAAAAAAAAGCTTCGTCAAAAAATTTTTTGGGGATGTATATTGTGAGGGGAGGGGGTATATCCCCCCCCCTAAAAGGGTGGGTAACTTGGTGCCTTGAAAACAAATCCCCCTTTCCCTATTGCCTTTGGGGGAAAATTTTGTTTATTGTGATTCAGTGTAGTTGTTTTTGTTTGCACCAAAAAGAAGTTTTAGGAAAAAATTTTTTCTGGCCCCCCCGGGGCGGGGGGGGTTTTTTAAAAAATTTTGGGGAGCTGGTGATTCCCCCCCGGGGAAAAAAAAGTAAACCCCCCCCTGACTGATATCTTTTTTCAAAAAAGGACGGGTTTTAAAACCAAAAAACCCTTCCCCAAAAAGGGCACAATAAAAAATTTTTAGAGGGGGTTTCAACCCCAAAAATTAAAAAAATTAAAAAAGAAAAAAAATTTTCGAGCATTTCGTTTTCAAAATAATGGGGGTTTTATTATTTTTGGGGGGGGCTAATTTGTTTTCTATTTTGGTTTTAAAAAGAAAAATCAAAAAAAAAATAATATTTTTTTTTAAAATTTTTAGTTCTTAAAAAAAAAACCCCCCATTTTTCCCCCAAGACCCCTTTTTTTTTTTTTTTTTTTAAATTTAAATTTTTTATCAAAAAAAACCCCCGAAGACGAAAGGGGGGGCCCTAGTAGAGGGCAAAAACCCCCATAAAACTTTGTATTCTTTTTCCCCATTCCCCCCCCAATTCCTTTTTTCTTAAAAAAATCCCCCCAAATTTCCCCTCTTCTTTTTTTTTCTTTTTCCCCCCTTTTTCAAAAACTCTCTTTTTTTTTCTTTCCCCCATGAATTCCCCTTTTTTTTAATTTTTTCCCACCATTCTCTATCCCCTTTTTTTGTATTTCTTAATCCCCCTTCCCCCTATCAATTTCTTTTTTTTTTAATTTTTTTCGGGGTTTTTTATTTTCTGTCCTCCCCCCTTTTTCCCCCCCCAATTTCTTTCTTTCCCTCCCCAAAAATTTTTTCCCTCTATGCTTCTCTCCCTCCCCCCCCCCCCCATCAACGCCTCTTCCTCCCTGTTGTTTTAACAAAAATCTCCCGGGGAAAAACCCCCCCCCCCCAATTTGGAAAATTGAAAAAACCCCCGGGGGGTTTTTGTCAGGAGGAAAAAAAAGGGAAATAAAAGTTCCCCTTTTTTTTCCATCAGGTAGAGGTATGCAATAAAAAATTGGGGGTTTTCCCCCCCTTTTTTCCTTTTTTTCCCCCATGTTTCCCTTTTTTTTTCTCCCCCTTTTTTTTTTTGTGCACCCTTTTTTCCCCCTTTTTGTTTTCCTTTCCCTTTTTAAAAAAAATATTTTTTATAAACCCCCCTCTTCTCGTCATCTTATTAGCTCCTTTCTGGGTGGGCCGGGGGAAAGGGGGCATCACAAAAAAAAGGGGGTTGCTTAATTTTGGTGATCCCCCCAAAAAGGGGCATTTTTTCGGGGCCATCGACCCCCGTATATTACTATATTTCTTTTCTTTTTTCTCTTTTTTTTATCTCCATTTCTATTTTCTTTTTTTATTTTATCTCCAAAAATTTTTTCCCCAAAACTCTATTTTTCCCCAAAGCCCCTTTTTTATTCTTTTTTACTCTTTATTATCTTTTTTATCATGGGGTTTTTTTTTGAAAGTTTTTTTCCTTTTTCCCCCCTTTTTATCACCCCCTTTTTTTTTATCTCTATCTTTCCTCTCCCTTTTCTTCAACTAGTTCCCCCCAAAACTTTTTAGTATTCTTTTTTTCCCCTTTTTTAACTAGTTCCCCCAAAAATTTCCCTTTTGTATTTTTCCTTCCCTTTCTTCCAAAATTTTTTCCCCAAAAATCCTTTTTTTTTTCCTTCCCTCTTTTTTGCCCCCCCCTTTTTCTTTTCCCCCAAAAAGCCCGGGGGGAAAAGGGGCCCAAATTTATACCGGAAAAGGGTTTTTCCCACACTATCCTCCCCCCCAATTTTTTTTCCCCCTTTTTCTATTCTCTTCTCTCTCTCTCTTATTTTTTTTTTCCCCTTTTCTCTCCCCTTTTTACCCCCCCTTTTCCCCCAGTTGTCTCTCTTTCTTTTTCTTTCTTTCCCCCCTAGCTCTTTTTTTCTCTCTCTCTTTTTTTTTTCCCTTTCCTTACCCCCTTTTTTTTTTTCTGCCCCTTCCCTTTTCCCCTCTTTTTTTTTTCCCCCTTACTATATCTTCCCCCCCCTTTTTCCCCCAACTTGCCCCCCCTTCTCTCTCCTTTTTCTCTCCTTTTTTTTTTCCCCCCCAAATTTTTTTCTCACCCCCATTTTTCCCCCAACCCCTTCTCTTTCCCCTTTTCCCTTCCCCCTTATCTCTCTCTCTTAAAACCCCCCAATTTTTCCCCCAATTTTCTCTTTTTCCCCTTCCCCCCTTACTCTCTCTCTCTCTACACCCCCCCAAATTTTCCCCAAACCCCTTCTCTCTCTATTTTCCCCTTTCCCCCTTACTCTCTCTCTCTCTACACCCCCCCTTTCCCCCCCAACTCTTTCTCTCTCTTTTTTTTTTCCCCCTTTTTAGTCTCTCCCCCCCCCCCTTTCCCCCCCCTAATTTTTACCCCCCCTCAGAACCGGATGAGAGGGAGAACTAATGAGTGCAAGCAGTGCTTTTCCCAAAACCACTGCGGTCCCCCCCCGTTTTTCCCGGGGCCCCGGCCCTTTCTTATTCCCTCCCCGGGGAAAAAACCGCAAAAAAAAGGGAGATTAAAGGGGATTCCCTATTACCCAAAAAATTCCATTCTCCCCCCCTACTTTTTTACCCCCCCCAAATACCAACAAAAGTTTTTTTTTTTAAACTCCTCCCCCCAAAAAAAACATATTCCCCTTTTGGGGGACCCAAAAAGATACGGTCTCAACCAAAACATAAGAAAAATTTTGAAATTTTGTATGTACTTTTGAAAGGAGTGTTTTAAAAAGCCCCCTTTCCCCCTTTTGGGAAAAAGGGTTTTTAAAGGGGCCGGGTTTTTTACAGAGAGCAAAATTTGTTGTGATCTGGGGGTCGGGGGTTTTCCCAAACCCCCAATTTTTAGAATTTTTTTAGTAAAAGTGAGATGGAAAATTTTTGATATATTGCGATTGAGGCAAAAAACAAATATGATCCCCTTTTTGGGAAAACGCATTTTTTAAAAATTTTGTATACCTATTTTATAAATCGGTTGGGGGTTCGGGTTTTCGGGGGACCCCCGGGGATTTTTTTTAAAGGGACTAGGTCGCTAAAAAGAAAGATTTTTTTTTTTTTTTTAAAAAAAAATTATTTTAAAAAAAGGGGCTTTGGGGGCCCCAAAAAATAAAAAGGGTTAAAAAATTTTAGGATTTTTGTGTTAAACCCCAAAAAAACAGTTTTATAAAAATTTTCGCTGGGGGGTTGGTTCAAATTTTCCCCACTGGGGGCAAAGCAGGATTAGATTTATCAAATTCCCCACCAAATTTTTTTTAAACCCGGGGCCCTTTAACCCCCATAGTGGAAAAAAATCTAACAAAATTTTTTTTTCCCTTTTTTTGGGCGTTTTTTTTTAATATATTTTCTTAAAAAATTAAAAAAAGGCCCCCAAAAAGTATTTAAAAAACCCCGGTTGGTCCCCTTTTGGGGGCAACATCTTTTTCCCCCCAAAAATTTTTTTTTTGGCACATCACAGAAAACAAAAATTTTTTAAAATTTTTTGCTGGTGGGAAAATTTTTATGAAATGCATGGGAACTATATTATTTTTCCCATAAATTACATTTGCCGCGCTGTCTCTTTTTTTTATAGGCGTTTTTTACTCGGCCCCCGGGGTTTGGGTTTTAGAAAGCTAGACGAAAATCTGACTTGGGGTTTTCCCCTTTTTTAAAAAAGGGTTTTTAAGGGGGGGCCCAAACAATTCGAATGTTTGAAAATTTTTTTTCAAACCACCCCTCGCGGGTTAAATTAAAAACACAATTTTTAAAAACCCCTTTTTTTTTAGCCCCCCTTTTATTATAAGGTTGCATTTTTTGCCCCCCCCCTCAAAAAATTTTTTTTTCCCCTTACCCTTTAATATTTTAAAAAAATTTGGTTTTGGAAATGTTTTCCCAAAGGAATCATAAGTGAGTCCCCTCCAAAAAAATTTCCCCATATATTCTCTCATTCTTTTTTCCCCCCCCTTTTTGCTCCTTTCAAAAAAACCCCTTTTACTTCCCCCCTTTTTTTTTCCCCCCTTTTCCCCCCTTTTCCCCCCTTCCCCCCACTTGTCTTTAATATTTTTTCCCAAAAAATTAATATTATTTTTTTTCCCTTTTTAATTTCAGTTTTCTCCCAAAATTTTTTTACCCCCAAACCCTTTTGCTCGCTCGGATTGCAAAAAAAAAAAAAAAAAAAAAAAAATTTAAATTTTTAAAAATTTTTTTTTTATTTTTCAATGGGGCCCCCGGGGAGAGGGGGGGGGGGGGGTTGCTTTCAAGGGGAAGAAAACAAAAGGGGGGCCGAGGGGGGGAGGAGGAAAAAATAAAAAAAAAAAAGAGAAAATACTTTTTTAAAAAATTACAATTAGGAAACGCGGTAAAAAATTTTTTTAAATTTTCTGTGTACCGGGCCCTTCTTGGGGTTTGGGGAAACGGGCAGCAGAAAGGGGACTTTTGGGGTTTCTTTTCCCCTGCAAAAAACAAGGGTTTTCCCCTTTTTGGGAAATTTAAAAATTTTAGGGAGTTTTAAAAATTTTTTTGGTTTTAAAGAATTATTTCCCCCAAGGGGCCCAAAAACGCAATTAAAATTTTGTGGATGTGCCAAAACTGTGCAGAAAAAACCCCAAAAAAAGTTCAAACACTGGGGGGATATTGGGGGCAAATCGCGGGGTTCCCCGATCAAAGGGGAAAAAGTTTAAAAAAATTTTTTTTAAAAAATTAAAAAAAAAAAAAAAAACATTGAAGAGAGTTTAAAAATTTTTTTTTGGGGGAAAAAATTTCCCCAAAAAAACCCAAAGCGTAAAAAGGAGTTTTTGAGGGGTTTCGGCAAATCTTTTCTTTCTCCTTAAAAATTTAAGTGAAAAAAAGAAAAAAAAAACCTTTTTTTTTGAGTAAATTTTCACACTATCCCTTTAAAACAAAAATTTGTGTGAATTAGTGCGTAAAGTGAAGTATGTTTTTTTTTTTTAAAAAATTTTAAAAATTTTTTTTTTTTTCCCCTTTTTTTTTTAAAAGGGAAAAGTTTGGGGAAAAATTTTTTTTATAGAGGAAAATTGGGGGTTTTTCGTTTTTTTTTTTATTTTAAATTTTTTTAACCCGTCTCAATTTACCCGGTATTCTTGCAGCATCCCAAAAAAAGTTTAAAATTTTTTTTTTTTTAATGCGAATTTGATCACTTTAAAAAAACCTATAAGCTGGGGAATTAAAAAGGAAAACCCCCCCGTCCCCTTTTTGGGCAGCCTTTTTTTTTTTTTTTGCCTTTTTTCCCAAAAACCCCCCCTGGGGTTGGGGGGGCCCCCTGGTTGAGGTTGGTAACCCCCTAAAAAAAAACATACCCGTATTTTTGTGAGTTGATTTTTTAGATAAATGGGTTTTTAGAAAGATAAAGAGAGAAAGGCATGAAAAAAGAGAGAGAGACGGGAGGAGAGAGGGAGAAAGGGGAAAAAAACCCCCCATGATAAAAAAAGGGGGAGAGGAAGAAAAAAGGGGAGAGAAAAGGAGGGAGGGGGGGGGAGAGGAGGAAAAAAAGGGGGAGAGAGGAGGGGGGGGAGGGAGAAAGGGGGGAAAAAGAGCATGATAAAAAAGGGGGAGAGGGGGGGAAAAATTTTAAAAAAAGAGGGGAGGAGAAGATAGGGGAGGGCGAGAGAGGGGAAAGAGATGATAAAAAGAGAGGGGAGGGAGAGAAAGAGGGAGAGGGAGGGAAGAGAAAAGAAAAAAAGGGAGAGAAAGAGATGATAAAAAGAGAGGGGGGGGAGGAAAAAAAAGGAGGGGGGAGAGGGAGGGGAGAGAGAAAGAGGAAAAAAAAGGGAGAAAAAGAAAGGGGGGGGGGAAAGAAAGATTTGAAACATGATTTCGCAAAATGACAGAAAAAAGTTTGGAAAAAGGGCGAAGGGGGAGGGGCAAAAAAATTTCGGTGCAAAGGGGGGGGGAAAAAATTTTTTAAAATGGGTTGGTTCTAAAATTTTTAAAAAATTTTGGGCAGGGGGGCCCCTTTTTTCCCACCCCGGGAAAAGGGGGGGCCCGGAAAAAACGTGGGTTTCTGTTTATAAAAAAAAGGGGTGTTTTTAAAAAAAAAAAAACCCCCAAGGGGGCATCATTTTTTTTTTTACCCAAGGGGGTTGGGGGGGGAAAAGGGGGGGCGTAGGGGAATTTAAAACCCCCCCCTTTTTTTTTTTGGGAAAAATTTTTTTTACGAGTATGTGTATGTTTTTTATACATATTTATCTTTTTTCCCCCTTTTTTTTTTTTTTTTCAAGATCAAAAAATTTTTTCAATTTTGTTTTTTTATTGAAAATTTTTTTTTCCCCCTTTTTAAAATTTTTTTAATCATTATTATTTTGCACCCCCTATGTATTTTTTTTTTATCTTTTTAAAAAATTTAATCATTTTAAAAAATTTTGAAAAAAGCTAATTTTTAATGTAAAATTTTTAAAACATTGAAGACACCCTCCCCGGGTTCCCCCTTTTTCAATTTTTGGGGGGGGAACGATTGGACGGGCCAGAGAATGAGGGGTTTTTTTTTTTCGAATTTTTTAAAAAAAAACCGCAACACAGAGAGAGGGCCCCCCCAAATTTAAAAAATTTTTTTAAAAAAACAAAAAATTCTTAGAGCTTTTACCCCCAAAATTGAAAATTGGGGGGTTAAAACCCTTTTTGGAACTCGACAGGGTTAACACTAACCCCATTGGGTTTTTTTAAGTGGATAAGGCGCTGTTTTTTAAACCGTTTTTGGGGGCTGATCGTTTTGGGGGTTTTTTTCCACCTATGCATGAAATTTTTTTCCCCATTTATTTGGTTTGTTTAGGTGCCCCCTAAAAAACGACTCTGAAAAATTTGGGGGGGAGAAAAATTTTTTGGGGGGTTTTTCCCCCCCCGTGAGATTACCCCTTTTTTATTTTTGTATTTTAAAAATTTTCAAGAAAAATTTTTGGGCCTTTACCCCCTTTGTCCCCAAAAAAGTACATAAAAAATTAATCGTTTGGGGGGGCAAAAAAAGTGTGGAAATTTTCAATCAATCCCCCGGGTTTTTTTTCCCGCAAAACATCTTCTTTCTTTGATTTGCTTTTCCCCAAACCCCCCCTTTTGGGGGGCACATTCTTACGGCGGGCCCCCTTTTTTTTCCCCCAAAGAAATTTTTTTTTATGAAAAAATTAAAAAATCGTAGGGGAGGGGGTTTTCCCCCCTTCATGGGGGGTGTACGAGTACCCAAAAATTTTCCCCCTTTTTTTAGCTAGGGTAGGGCCCCGGGGAAAAAAAAATTTAAGGGGGTTTTTTTGGGGGAACCCCCCCAAAAAAAAATTTTTGTTTAAAAAGGGGGGCCGAACCGCGAATCGAAATCGGTCTTGGAAAATTTGTTCTGTCACAAAATTACCCCCAGAGGGGGACACAGAAAAACACCGATGAGGAAAAAACCCCCCCCCGAGTTGTCATTGATTAATAAAAACCTTAAAAAAACTTTTTAAAGGGAAAAACTAAAAAAAACAGGGGGGAAAAAAAGCTAAAACATTTTTTAAGCCAAAAACCCCAGAGTTTATTTTTTCGGGGGGAAAAAAATAAAAAAAGAAAAAAATTCATGCATGGGGGGGGATTCAAACCCCCAAAGGATTCCCGTATGGATTCCCCCTAAGGGGGTTAACCCCCCCAAAAACAAAAAGGGGGTTTATTTAAAAAAATGTTTAGGGGAAATGTTTATCAACTTTGGGGCTACCAGTAAAACCCTTTCCCCGGTTTTAAAGGGGTTTAACGTGGGGAAAACCCCCAGTTTTTAATTTTTTAAAAGCAAAAATTTTTATCTTGGCCCCCTACCATTTTTAATTTTTGATTAGTATTTAGCAGAGGGGTATTAGCTTAGACTAATTCCCATGAGTAGGATTTGGAAAAATCTTCCCCCAAATTTGCCCCCGGTTCCGGTTTTATTCTTTGCTTTGATTCCTCCTCTTTCGGGTTTCCCCAATTTTCCCTTTTCCCCCTTTGTTTTTTTCCCCCCTTTTTATTTTTTCCCCATTTCTGTCCCCCCTTTTTTCCTTTTTTTTAAGATTTTATCCCCCTTTCTTTTGTTTCCCTCCTTTTTTGGCTCCTAATCTTTTTTTTTTCCCCCCCAAAATTTTTTTTAACCCCCCCTTTTATTTTTTTTTTAAATTTTCTGTCGCCCTTTTTTTCCCCCTTTTTGACTTTTATCTTTTTTTCTTTTGATTCCCTTTTCTGGTTCCTAATTTTTCCCTTTCCCCTTTTTACCCTTTTTCTGCTTTTCCTATTCTCTGTCCCCCTTCTTTCTTTTTTTTTAGACTTTTTTTTTATTTTTCTTTCCCTTTTTTTTCCCCATTTTTTGGTTTTTAAATTTCCCCCTTTCCTTTTTTTTCCCTCTTTGCTCTTTCCTTTCTCTGTCCCCCTTTTTTTCCCCTTTTTAAGGGGTTTTTAAATTTTTTTTTTTTGTTTTCCCCCTTTTTTTGGGTTTTTTTTAAAACTTTTTTTCCCCCCTTTTTACCCATTCTTCTGCTCTTTCCTATTCTCTGTGTTTTTTTTTCCTCTTTCAAAATTTTATTTTTTTTTCTTTTGTTTCCCCCATTTTTTGGTTTGTTTCCTAATTTTCCCCCTTCCCCCTTTCACCCATTTTTGTTTTTCCCTTTTTATCTGTGGCCTCCTTTTTTTTCCCTTTTAAGTTTTTTTTCTCTTTGTTTTTGGGGTTCCCCCTTTTTTGGGGTTTTTCCCAATTTTTTCCCCTTCCTCTTTCACCCCCCCCTTTTTCTTTTTTTTATTCTCTGTCCCCCTTTTTTTTCTTTCAAGACTTTTATTCTTTGTTTTGGCCCCCTTTTTTTGGGTTTTTAAAAACTTCCTTTTCCCCCCTTTCCCCCTTTTTGGGGTTTTTTATATTCTCTGTCCCCCTTTTTTTTCTCTTTAAGTTTTTAAACTTTTTTTTCTTTTGATTCCTCCTCTTTTTGGTTCCCAATTTTCCCCCCTTCCATATTTTCCCCCCTTTTTTTCCTTTTCTTTTTCTTTTTTTTTTTTAAAAATTTTAACGGTGATTTTGGGGGATAGTTGACCACAATTTTTAAAAGGGGGACTCAAAATTTTAAAAATTGATCTTTTCTTTTGAAAGAATCTTCGGTCTAAAAATATGGTGAAAAAATTTTCCCCGATTTTCCCTTTTCCCAAAAAAGGGGAAATCAAATTTTCCCCCCTGGTGATAAATTTTGGGAACAGACATTTAAAAAAAATCCCCAAAACGTAATGAGAATTTAAAAATCTTTTGGGTTTTTTATGTCGCAACCCCCATCGGGGGTTTTAAAAATTTAAAAAAATTAAAAACCCAACGGGGTCCCCCCCCAAAATCCCCGGGAAAAATTGGGGGGGCCCAGGTAAAAAAAGGTTTAAGGGGTTAATGATCAGGAAGGCCCCCCATTATTTTTTTAATGTAAAAAAAAAGATGTTCTTAATTTTTTTTGGGTTTTTTTAACAATTTTTAAAAAAACGGCGCTTGCGGTTATTTGGGCCCCCCCGGCCCCCGAATGCAGTGTTTTTCCCCCAAAAAAAATTTTATGGTTCGTCTGGTTTTATAAAAATTAATTTTTAAAATTTCAAGTTTTGGGGTTTTTTTTTTGGATATCCTTTACAGAAAAACCCACCCGACGCACGGACCAAAAAGGGGGAAAACAATTTTTTGGTATTCTGAGGTTGATTCATAGAAATGTGAAAAACGGGTAGGTCAAATTTTGACGAATACAATCCCTTTTTAAATTAGGAAAAGGGAAAAGGGGAAAAATCTTGGGGGTTTGCCCCCCTCCTTCAAAAATCTTTTTTTTTTTTGCTTTCCCCTTTTTTGGGGCCCTTTAAGCCGTTTCTCTCGTTCTTTACATTAATTTCACTTGTTTTTTTTTTATCTTTTACCTGTTTTCTATTTTCCGCTTTTTTGCCAATTTAAAAATTATCCCCGAAAATTTTGGGTTTTTCCCTTAAGTAGGTAAAAATGTTTTTAAAACAGGTTTAAAGGATTTTATGTTTGTACATTTTTATAATCTTGTAGGGTTTTCGTTTTTTAAATTTTTTCCCCAATTTTTTTTTTTTTTTTTCTTTTAACAAAATTATAATGTATTGTTATTATGTAGGCCTTTCGTTCGCCTGTTTTTTGGTTTTTAAGGGGTTTTAAATTTTGGGGCCCCGAAAAAAAAAAGAATTTCTGTCTGAAATTTTTCCTTTGGTATTTTGTTGGGACCCCACCCTTTAGTATACCAACTGAGAAAACCAAGTAAAAAATTTTTAATTTTTTGTTGTTTTGTGTTGGTATTAAATTTTGGATTTGGGTTTTAAAAAATTTTTGTATCAAAAATTTTCCCAAAAAGGGAAAAAAAAAAAAAAAAAAAAATATTTGAAACAACCCCAAGCCTTGGAATTGGGAAAAGCAGGGGCTGAAGCCAAGGCCCCGGGTTTTGGGGTTTCTATATGTGTAGAAAGGGGAATTTTGAAGAGTTAAAAATAAATTTTACCCCCCATTCATTTTTAAAAGGGGAACCCCCGACGGGAAAAAAAACTTAACTTGCGAAAAATATCCCCTTTTTACTAAACCCGGGAAACCCCATCGAATTATTAAATCAATCAACCTGTGTTCAAAATTAACAAAAATTTTTTCCAAAATGTGTATTAAAAATCTGCCCCAAAAAATAGAAATGGTTTTCACCCCTCCCCTGCAAAGGCAATCGTATTTTTCACAACGTAGAAAACCCCGTTTTTTGGAAAAATATCCCCTAAAAAAATAGATTGCTCTTTTTTTTTTTTTTTATTTTTTGTAGTACTTTACACACCCCAAAAATTAAACATTTTGACTGCAATAACTCCCCCGTGCAATAAGACAAGTGTATTTTGGATTTATGAAGGGAAAAAGTAAAAAATAAAAAAAAGGATAAGAAAAGGTTGAAAAGCTGGACCTTCACAAAAGAAAACAAGGGGAATTTTTTTTCCCCCGTTGCCTGTAAAAAATACAGGGAACCAAAAAAAACCCATTTTATTAATCCCCAAAAAAGGGCATTTAAAACCCGAGAGGAAATTGCTCAAGTTTCTGAGAAAATTGGGCTTGGTTCCCCAAAGGGGAAAAAAATTTTTATTTTTTAAAAAAAAAAATAAGGAAATGAAAAAATTACAAAGTTTTCTGATTCGAAAATTTTGGGGGTTTTCCCCAAGTGGGTTTTTGTGTTTAAAAAAGGTTGTCTAAAAGAAAAAAATTTGTATTAGGCAGGTGAGTAAATTTTACCACACAAAAAAAAAAAAAAAAAAAAGATGTAAATCGTAAATTTGGACAAATCTTGAAGGATGAATTTTAGGAAGATTTTTGTTTCCGGGTATATCTAAGCCGAAAGAAAAATTTTTTTGGAAAAAGGGAAAATTAGTTGTTCCCCAAAAATTTTTTGCGTTCATTTGGGGGGAAAAACTCGTGACGCCAAAAAAAAAAAAATTTTCTGTCCTTTCTGGCGCAAAAAAAGCAAAAAAAATGATTTTTTGGTGGGGTTTTTTATTTTTTTTTACCATGTGTATTTAGCTGTTTTAAAGAATCTGCGTTTTCCCCAACCCCAAAAAATTCAGGCAAAAAAATTGGGGATTTTTTTTTTTTCACTACTCCGAAACTATGAATTTTTCGACGCATTGTTTCCCAAGGGGTTTCTCGGTGTTGTTGGGAACAGGACAAAGGTAGTTTTTCCGGAACCCTACCCTTTGCCGGGGCATCGATTTTTCTCAGTGGTTAAGCCCTTGATTGCCCGGGGAAAAAGGGCCCCGGGGTTGGGGCCCCCGGCCCCCCCGAAATTGTAATTTTAATTTAAAAATTGTTTGTGGGTACCTTCCGGGGCGCTGTGTTTGGGGCCCCCACCCCAAAGGGAAGTTTGTGTCATTCTCGCCCCCAAGGGGGGGCTACAAAAAAGGGTGGCTTTTAACACAGACCACAAGCGTTTTCAGTTTCTCCCCTTTTGGTACGAAAAAAAAAAAGGTGTGAAAACCCTATGTTTTAAAAAAAAAAAGCCCCGACCATGGGGGCTTTGGGGAAAAGGCCCCTTTTTTTTCTGTTTTCCCTCTCTTTTTAAAAAATTTTGAAATTGGCCCCTGCAAGGGGTTAAGGGTTTGGGGGTTTTTTTAGTCGCCTCGTGTGACAAGGCCCCCTGCAAGGTGGTTAAGGGTTTTGGGTTTGTTATCGCCTCGTGTGACAAGGAGCGCAAGGTGGTTTTCCCCCCCTTGTCGCCTGTGGACAAGGAGTAGCAAGGGGTTAAAAGGGTTGGTTCCTTTTGTCCCTGTGTGACAAGGGGGCCGTACAAGGTGGTTTAAGGGTTTTGGTTCCGTTTGTCGCCTTTTTGGGGACAAGGCCAGCTGCAAGGTGGTTAAGGGGGGTTGGTTCCCCTTAGTGCCCAGCGGACCGGGGGGGGGGGGGAAGTTGGGGGGGTTTGCTTTTCCCCCTACACCCCCCGGGTACACATTACAATTTCTTTTAAAAACCAAAAAAATTTTTTTAAATATTGGGTATAAAAAAAATTAAAAAAAAAAACAAACGAGGGGAAAAAAAAAAACCCCAAGTAACCTCAAGGGGTTGTGTAAAAATAGGTGTTGTGTTTTTTGGGCATGTTGTATTTTTTTGATAAAAATCTTTTAAAAAAATCCGCCCGCTAATCCCTAGCCCCCGTTTGTATATTAAAAATTTGGATTTTTTTTTTTACATTCTGGGAAAATTTCATTGTTGTATTTGTACCCCCCCGAAAAAAGGGGATAAAAGTTTTTCATTATCTTTTTTTTTTTTTTGTTTTTAAAAATTATCTTTTTTTGGGGCAAATTGTCAAAAAAAATAAAGTTTTTTTTTGGGGAGGGCGATGCTTCTCTTGTACACTTTTTTTTTTTTTTGGGTTTTTAAGTCGCTTTCATATAGAGGGGGGTTTTCCACCCCTTTGGGGGAAACCCAAACTACCCACCGGGTTGGGGGCCCGGTCCACATCCGGGGGGCTTACCCCCTTAGCCCTCCCCCGAACTTTGGTGTTAATACAGAAGAGTTCTTCAAAGCGTTTTTGACGCGCGCGTGGCTAATGTGCACTTTAGTTTAGGTTGATTTGCTGGCAAACAATCAAAATTTTCCCCTTTACCAAACCCCGAAGATGTATTGAAACAAGGGGGACTTCGGATCTTTTGAGATGCTGAGGAAAAAAAGCAAAAATTCTACTAAATAGAAAAATGGCTCAAAAAAAAAAAAAATTCCAAAAAATTTTATTTTTTTAAAAAAAGGTTTATGTGAAAAGTTAAAATAACAAAAAAGGAAAAAAAGAAAAAAATTTATTTTAAAAAAATACACAATTGGCTCAAATTTTAAAATTTTTATTTCAATTGATAAAAAAAAAAATTTTATTAGATACCCAATTGTTGAAAGTTTTTTAAACCCCTTTTTTTGAATTTGTTTGTTATTAAAAAAAAAATTTAGAGAAGCAGTTTTTGCTTTTCTTCGTTTTAAAAAAACAAAAAAAACTGGGGGTAAATAGTATTCACTAAATTTTTTCTTGAACACAAAACTTTATTTAATTGAGAGGAAAACAGAGAAGTGGGGTTTATAAATTAAATCTTGGACCCCCCCGGGCCCTTTTGCTAAAAACTGACAGAACTTTCCCCCCCCCCACCCCCGCACCCTGGCCCCCCCTTCAGAAAAAGTTAAGCGAATCCAGCGAGGTTAAAAATTGGAGGGGGGACCCTTCAAATTTTTTTCCCCCGTGACGTGGCTTTTCCCCGGGCCCCCCCTCAGGCGGGGAGGAATGTGATAGCAGGTTTTAAAAATATTATACTTAAAAACCCAAAAAAAACAAAACCTATTTTTGCCCCCTTTAAAAACCTTTTGCATCTGCAAAATATTTTCAACACGTAAGGGGGGGGACGAGGCATCCCCCTCACATGCAAATTAAAAATAATAAAATACCGGGGGAATTGGCCATTGAATATTTTAGTAACGGGGTCAAAAAACCCTACCAAATTATTCTTTTTTAAAAAGAAAATAAAAAAAGGGGGGAAAACTTAAAACAAAAACCCTTTGTTGTCATCTCAGACATGACTTTGACCTTATGTGGGGGTTTTTGTACTTTTGTCATGAAAAGACATGCCACAACCTTTTTGGGGCCCCGAACTTTTTTTGCGACGATTTTAGGAGGTTTCTTGTTTGTCATCTCCCCCCATTTTCGATGAAAAGGGGTTAATAGGTTGGCTAAGAAAGGGCCCCCCTCCAAAAAACAAACTCAACTATCAAACCAATCCGAACCCCCAAGTGGGAAAAAAGCAAAGTGAAAAAAAAAGAACATTTCAAGGAAAATTGGAATATTTTTAAAAGAAAATTTTGGAAAGTTTTTAAGGTAATTTGGGGAACTTTTTTTAAGGCCTTGGAAAAAATTTTAAGGGAAATTAAAAATTTTTTTAAAGAGTTGGCAAAATTTTGGGCCAGAGCAATTAAAACAATCACATTCCAGCATAAAACGGAGAAAAACCCTGAGGGAAAAAGATCCTTTTTCCTCAACCAAATCAACCCTTCAAAAAAACCATTGTCTTTTTTTTTATTTAGAATACCACAAAAATTTTGGGCCTTAACGTTGACGCCCACTATAATCTAATAAAAGAAAAAATAGTACATTTTAATGTTTTAAAAATTTTTATTGTAATTAATTTTTACGAGGCTTTTATTTAAATAAATAAAACATACCTGAAAAAACAACGTATTATTAAGTTTTTATTATTTACAAACTTTTTGGATAATTTTGGTTTCTTTTTAAATTTTTCTTTTCCCCCGAAAAAAAACCTGAAACCCAGAAGTTCATTTCACATTTTTCCTGTAATATTTTAAACACAAAATATATGTGCAAATTAGATAAAATAAAAGAAGAAAAAAATACAAACGGGATGAAAAATAAAATGACAAGAGTACCTAATAAAGAAAGGAGAAAAATTGTAATAAATTTGAAGAAACCAATAATAAAGCGAAAGAAAAAAAATTAATAACGGGTCAAAATGGCGGAAAACGCAAAGGAGGGAGTTGAGAATTCCCATGGAAATAAGAGAGGAGGTTGGAACAGCGCATGTGCAAGCGCTCGGAAAATGAAAAACGTTTTCCCTGTGACGTTTTAAAAAACCTCCCCCGAAAAGAAAAATTAAAAGGGAAAAAGGAAAATCTACCCTCAAACTCGGGCTCTCTTCCTCTGTTAACAAATCTCTGATAACAATAGCTCAGGGGAAGGGTTTGCTTCCTACTTTTTTTAAACGAATTTTAAATAATAAACGCGCCCACATCGTACATTTTAGAGAAAAACACCCGGGCTCATAATTCAAATTTTTTAAAAACTCGACCTTGTCCGTTAATTTTTAACCCCACACAACCTTTTTGATTTTTTTAATCTGGTAAAATAATTGAAACTTCCGTTAGTTTTTTAATTTAACGATTTCTTTTTTCGTCTGAACTTTTGAATCTTCTTGTAATTTTGTTCTGTCCTCTTCAACTACATTTTTGTAATTATTTATAGTGAATAAAACCACCTTAGTAACTGCAAACGATAAGGCGAACGGACTCACTATTCTGGAGTCCATAGTTTCGAGTCCCAAGCACGTTAATATTTAAGTTTCGGTTTTTTGAGTATCTTTTTCAGGGCTCTTTTTTATAATAAAAGTATTTTAACAAAAATATTACTATAAGTTTTTCTTCTTCCCCATTTTGAATGCAATGAACTTTCAAACCGAAAATCAGTCGCTTGATCGATAAGGCGGCGGACTTGTAACCTGGAGGCGCGGTGGTTTTAAGTCCCGGTTTCAGCGTAGATTTATTAAAGCGAGTTTGAATAGTTTGTGATATCGCGAAAGAGATTAACACAAAAATTTTTTTAACTGTTTTAAAAACTTTGAAATCTTGTTAAAAAATTGAAACCGAGTATATGTTTCACCTGAGCAGAGCTTTGTCCCACTAGAAAATCTCTACTACGAGGCCCCCCCGGGACTTAAAACATGCTCAGTATACCCTGGACAGCTGAGTGTTACACGTTCTATAATGCAGGTACCTTCGCCCTTTGCTATTCATTTGATTCATAAAACACATTTTTTTCTTACATGAAAAGTAGATAAATTTACAAAGAGTTTTTTTTTTTTTTTACAACAAATAATTTTCATTTTTAAGACAAAATTCTGTTTTTCTTTTTAAAAGTTCTAACACAGAAGGTCCCCTTTTTATCTAACGTGGATAAGGGAAAATTTACACTGATATCAATGTTTATTGATTAGAAGGTAAGTTTGAATAAAGTTTACAAACAGGGATTTCTATTTTAATATTTTTAAAATTTTATAGACTTTAAAAAAGAAGGTGTTTTTCTTTTACTAGACACAGATACATTAGAGAAGGGGCCCATTTTTCGTACATAAAAAGTTTACAAAAAAAATGACCTGTTTTTCTTAGACAAAAATTATTTTAGATTCAATTAAATTTTAAATGATTTAATTCAATTTATGATTCAATTTTACAAACAGAGATTTTGGGAATTTAAATAGAAATTTTGGGAAATCTTACTCAAATTTAAGTAGATTAGTAATAAAATTCTTACTAAAAGTTTACTAACTGGAGATTAGTAATTCTTACTCAAGTTTAACAAACGGGAGATTAGAAATTCTTACTCAATGTTTTACAAACAGTACTTAAGTAATTCTTACTCAAAGTTTACAAACAAGAGTTTAGAAAATTCTTACTCAAATTTACAAACAGTAGTTAAGTAATTCCTTACTCAAATTTACAAACAGATTTTTAGTAATTCTTACTCAAAGTTTACAAACAGAATGCCCATTTTCTTCAAATGGATCTTACAATCAAAAAATCTGTTTCTCCTGCATAAACATTTTTTTTAATTAACAATGAGGATCTTTTTTTTAATAAACAATTAAAAAACCTACCCCAAGGGAAAGTTCAGATAGCTTTGAATCTGGGTAATTTCAATCAATTTTGTAAATCTGGACTAACAGTATTGATGAAAAGAAAATATTTTACAATACAAATACATTCTCATTTGATCACTAAGATTTAAATTGAATTAAAAAATGGGAGCTCATCTCTAGATATGTACATTTATGTTTTGTGAAATTAACGGGGCTGGTTTGAAAATTTTTCATCTTCTTCTTAATTGAATCAAGTTATAAATATTAATTTTAAGCAATACATAGCAAAAAGTACTTACATCCCCAAAATTTTATAGCAATTTTTTAAACAGACGGAATGTCCTTTCTCGTCTCTACATACATTTATGTTTTTGAATTCCAACGGTTTGAAAATATTTAACCCATTTTTCTTGCATTGAAGCAATTAATAAATTAATTTTACAAATATTTATTTTGAAAAAAAAATCACTTTATTAGAACTATTTTTTCTTCTTCAATATTGTTTCTATGTAAAAGTCTTACTCATACATCAGAAAGTCTCTGAAAATTTTATGATACCTTAAGTACCTTCTAAAATATTATAGCCCGTAAAAAAAAAAGTAGCTAATGAAAAAAAAAAACTTTTACTAAAAACTTCATGTACATCATGTCAAATGACCTAACCATATTATCATAGTGCTTCAGATTTGATGATTTGAACCAAAAACTTCACCAAAGATATAAAAATTCAAAATCATCCATTTAAAATTCGAAGAAGGTATTAAAAAAAACTGCAGACCAAACAACATAAGCTCCATTTTTTGAAGTAAGGTATTTTTTTAATTCAAATAAAGATAAATCAAATTAGATTAGATATACATTATGATATAATGAAAAATTTTGTGAACCTGTAATCAAATTTACAAATAAAATTGTAATTATCAATGAAATCCAATTAAAAAGAAAATATAAAATAAATAATTAAAAAAGACACCAAAAATATTAGCTAAACAAAAATCACGATTAAAATCATTCAATTTTTAAACTATTTGAATTTAAATTTAATCAATTTGTAAGACACATAGGACAAAAACGATCATAATATTAAATTTCCGATTTCTAATTTTGAAATTTCTCAGAAGTAGTAATAATTAAAAGACATCATATCCGAATTTGTTTTTTTTCAATGAAAATATGAACCAAATAAGTTATCCAAACCAAAATAGGAAATTAAAACAAAACCAACTTTGAACTGAATTAAACGATTTATAAATTAAATCAAACAAAAAGCATACAATTTAAAATTTAGGAAAAACTATGAATTTACGAAAGTTATTTCTACCAATGAAATATATGATCCAATAAAAGACAATTCATTTCAAAATTTAAAGTAATTTCTGAAACAATACCAACCAAACAATGATTTAAAACATAAAACTTTTCGCACCTCAAAAAAAAAAAAAAATCAAATAAAAATCAATTTTCTGAAATAACTCGAAAACGAGAAAAAATAAAGTCGTACAAAACAAGAATGACCTAGGAAACTTGTCCGGGGGACCTTCAAAGAGACTTTTCGCGTGGCCGAATTCCCCACGTGAGGTCAAATTCCGCCCCTAGGCAGATTTTCGCCCCACAGGGACCCGCGCCCTGAGACTTTTCAGCATGATTTTTACTCCCTGACAGATGATGACGGGCAAAGTCCCCTGCCTATATCCACCCCCGGCTCTGTTCCCCCCCAGCCGCTACTCCCCCACCTACAGGACCCGTCCGATTCCAATGGAGGTGCACACCAACCCCCCGGTAAGTTAATTTCTCACACTAATAATAATAAAATAAACCCACGGACCCCCCACGCTACCTGGATTATTAGACTAGCCCCGTTAACCACTTGACTATCAGTGCACAACCTTTCAGTGAGAGTAGAGGGACTTTTTTCTTAAAGATAATTGTGCCCCGAAAAAGCTTTCGATCTACTTCGGACACTTTTCCACTTTAGGTTTTTGATAAATAGATAAACTCAGATTACTCAGGAATTGCATAACATAGCATTTTAAAGTGTACCTAAAATATATCCCTTTTTTTTTCTTTTTTTAAAGACGAGTGGTTCACGCCGTTTTTATTTCGTAGCCCTGAACAGGAGCTTCTGTAGACACTTGTGGTCTGTGTTGCAGCTACGGGATGGGCACATCCCGTAGTAATGGCCTCCCCCTGATGGGCGAAAGTGACACAATACTTCCCAACTAGGTGGTGGTTCAACACGACGCACCGGTATCCCTTACAAATCCGCATGGCCAAGCGAGTGCTTAACCACTGAGCTAACGTGGCTCTTCAAAAGTTTTTTTAGGTTTAAAAAAATTTTGAAAAAACCCTTAACAAGTTTATTTTATTATTCAACGAATTCCAATCAAGTTTTATTACAAATAAGGTAAACAAAAAAGGGCGAACGACCCAGCAGAGTAGCGTCTAAAAGGGGAAAACAAAAAAAAAACATTTATATTTTAAAATACAATTGTAAAAAAAAAAACAAAACTTGATCTAGGGCATGCAATGCTTTACGGCATACGCTTTGCTTTTAGTGTTATTCAAATGAAATTTTTGTCTTAAAATTTTAAAGGGCCCTGTATTTTGCTGTCATTAATGATAAAAAATCATAGTTGGGGAAAGATTGCCATAGACAATAACCCCGCCCTTTAGTTGGGGACAAATGGATATATTTTTAGAAGTCACCGTGGCAAGAATCACCGTGGCAGAGTGAGTTAGCGCCACTGGCCATTGCACCACGGGGGACCGGGTTCGATTCCCAGCGGGGTAGGATTTTTTTTCCGCTCTGTTCTTGGGTGTTTCGGGGTCCCACTCATACCTCGTGGGGAAAAAATGAGTAGCTGCTTTAAATGTGAGCAGCGACCAGTGGGGGAAAATTATAGGCAAAAATAAATTTTTAGGATATAAAAGATTTGGAAAAGTCCTAAATTCTGCGCTACCCACAAAAAAATTGGGAAATAATAACACAAAGAAACACTTTTTATTTATTTATTTATTTTTTGCATATTTTTTTGTTTTTTTTTTTTTTCTGTTAATATTAATACTGTAAAATTTTTATTTTAATTTTTTAACATTATTTGATTGTATACCTATGAAAGTTTTTCTAATAGAGTTTCATGATAATAAAAAAAGTCACTACAAAATGGGGTGTTTTCAAATCATAAAATACTGAAAATTGGAGCTTTTCAAGCCACAAATTGACTTTGTCTCCAGCAATTCAAGGACAATACTTCAGTGTTCGCCAGCTTCGATAGCGGGGACATAAACTTTTCCGGCACCGTACCGAAAACACAGATCCTTAAGCTTTGGGGAAAAGTCCCCAACGAAAAGGAAAAAAAAAAAGTCGACTAGAGGGGGGCTGGAGGCAAAACCTCATGCATTATGCACGGCTTGATGTCACTATTGTCATTGGGTGGGGGTGGGGGCCCGAGCTAACTTTCTACGAAAGTTTGTTATGAAAACAACTAAACTGGTACGGTATTGGCGGGCCTTACAAAATTGGTCGTAGGGTTTTGTCGGAGGATGACGAGAAATTTGTGCGAGGAAGAAAATTCGGTGTGGAAACTTCAGGTAGTGGAAAATCGAACGGACAATTTTGTTCAGGGTCAAAATTAACAGATGCAATCACAATATCTGTAGCCTGTTTTTTACATTTCCTCATTTAAAACAATAAGTAAAAATTTAAGATAATAATATAATATCGCCTTATTTATTACTGCCCGATGAGGGACTATTAAGTTCCATAATTCGAACAGTAAGCCCAAGATATATTATTAAATGTTTGTAAAAATCTGTTTTTACATTACCTCATTTCAAAGTAAATTTAAGATAATAATATCGCTTTATTTTATACTGCCCAATAAGGACTATTAAGTTTCCATTATTCCAGCAGTAAGCCCAAGACATATTTATTAAATGCGGTAGAAATCCCGAATGGAAGGATAACTTGTCAGTTCCGGCTGGGTTTTAACCCACGACCTCTGGAATCTCTGGATTCACAGAGTGCCGCCCTTTACCACTCAGATACTGGGACATATTGTAGTCTGTTTTTACATCTCCTCTTTTAAAACAATATGTAAAAATTTTAGGTTATACGTCCTCTAATTCCTAGAGGATAAATTAATAAAATGTGTTTTAATTTCACACGAGTGTTGGGAGACATGCTGGAGATATTTGTCAGACAATTTTGTCTATGTCTGTGAGTGTTTGTTGATGGAAGGATTTGAAGGAACAATATGTTTGGGTGGTCGAAAGGCTGGACAAAGCTGATTGTGCTACAGGTATGTCAGAAAGTTTGTGTGGGGGTCAGAATACTGTGTAAGGGAGTTTTTTCTTTGTTTGAGATCGAAAAAATATAAAAACTTATTTGCGCAGGTAGATTTTCAACTGTGAAAATATTGTTTGGGACTTTACAATGATATTCCTTGTAGGTGTTTAGAACCAGGGCTATGTTGTTTGCAGGGCGTCGAAACTTTGGTCAAAGATTTTGTGCTGGTGTGATAAATTAATAGTATTTTAGAGACTCGGACTTTCCCCAAATGATGTTGTCCCCCAGGGAAAATTAAGCTTATTTTCAGACAATGAAAATATTTTTGGACGACATGTCCTACAGATGTCTTAGATACTTTGAAAAGTATGAATCCCGAATATATATACCTGGTCAATAAATCCCAATTGAAAAAAAAATAATAATAAAAAACAATCAAACCCTAAGATGACATTTGTTTAATTTTTCACTTGATGCTTCTCAAAGTGGATAATATTTCATAAATAAATGTTAAAAATGACAAATTAATGAAATATTATAACACTAAATTTTTTCATAAGATGAAAAAAAAAAAAAAAAAAAAAAAAAAAAAACAATGAAAACAAGAAGAAAGCGGGAGGACACGAAATAAAATATTTAATTCAATTTCTCCAACCCATACCCGAGGGTGCAAAGCACGCAGTCCTTAATAAACTTGAGGCACTAAAGAACGAAATAATGAAGTCAAGAAGACACAGCAAGAAGTTAGAATCAATTTTACAAGCAATAAAACTGAAACTGAGAGAGAAAATAAAAAGAAGTACACATGGAAATGTGGATGGGACAGAGAAGACAATAGGGGAACAAACTGCCTAGCAGTTGAGAGAAGAGATATTTACCCATCGAGAAAAAAAGAAAATAAAGAAAAATTGAAGAAAAGAAGGGGACGGATAAAGCGAAGGCAATAAAAATAAAATTTGGGGTTGGGAAAGAAAACTCATTTGATAACATGGAAGATCTTCACCAACCACAAATCGAGGATAGATGAGACATGTGGGGCGGCTGATGTATAAATGTTTGGGACAATTTCGTGTTTTCTACTAAAATTACATTATTACATACCTGCGCCATTACTTGCGCAGTAAGCCTTTACTGTAAAAAATTATTGCTCTAAGTAAAAAACACACATTATTATTATTATTACACACTTTATTAGATAAAAAGACATAACTATGAAACAGTACAAATAATTATTATAACAATTAAAAATGAAAACAAGAGCATAAAATTTAATCTAATGAAGTGAATTTAAAATTTGGAAGGAACATTTATACTGACACGGTGAAAAAGGCAAATTTTGTGATTAAAATAACTTATAATAAAAAATATTTTTTAATAGTCGATAGCACTGTTTATTTGAGCTTTATATATACTTTTGTTCAGAGAAACCAATTCAATTATTCGATAAAATGTTTCAGACCTCACACTGGTTAAACCACCTCTGAAAACTATAAGTAGTTGCAGCACACCCATGGGCGTAGCGGGGGGGGGGGGCAGCTGCCCCCATCCCTAGAAAAATCCAGGGAGTATGCAACACTAGGTATTATTGATTACCAGGTATTTTCCCTCATCAGCTGTCCCCCCTAGCCAAAATCCCTGGCTACGTCCATGAGCACATCCACTAAAAAATCATTTCTTAGATCTTAGTCGGATTTGAGTTAACGAATGACACCAAACGACTTTATAAATAAAAAAATAAATCAGAAAACAGCCGACAGTATTTTGATCAGTAAGGAAGGCAGCGCACTCACCTATAAACAGGAGGTCGGTGGTTCAAAGGCCCAAGTTCAGCAAAGGTTTTAAGGGAAGTGAGTACTGAATATTTTTGATATCGTGATTGTGATTAACACAAGATATGAAGTGTATTGTAATGTAATAACTATTATTAAAAATGCAATTACCAATTTTTTGTCTGAGAAAATACCTAAAACGTTAAAACAGCACATCTACTTGGTTAATTCTAGATATTCATATTCAGAGCCACTTTCGAAAATGGGTTTACAAACATACTTACAAGTTGTAAATTTTTACAAATTTGCCTTTAATATTTTCCGACCAAATGCCAAAAATCGTTTAAAAAAAACACATCTTCTTAAAAACTTTCTACAACCAAACCACTTTAGAGCCGCTCTCGGAAAAAAAAGTTCACGAATAATACCATTATACCTACCTCTAACGTAGCATCTCAAATGAGACGCAAGGAGGAAACATCCAGTGGGGGGGGCCCTGGCAGAATGCATAAAGTACACCCCTAAGAGACATTGAGCCTTTGTAACTTAATATTAGGGATTGTTTATGCCTGAACGTCTCCGCTCTGTGCTCTTTTGAATTTAATCTGGAATTTTTTGGGGGAAAAAACATGGAAGTAATAAAAAAAGAAAGGAAAAAGAATAGTATAAAACACATTACAGGTTGTGCGTTTATTTTCTATGGTTGTTCTTATATATTTTTTAACCACTGCTATAATTATATAGGTAACAATATTAGCTGCATGTTTACATTTTCTTTCTTTTTGTTATATGTACATTACATAGAATGCATCGTGAAGACTTTCATGTATTGTTTTAGGTAATAATTTCAATTTATATGTAGGTACCCAAGTATTCTTATCGATTTGTATACCTAACTTCCTTGCTCTTGCTCCCATAGCCACTCATAACCAAGTTGATTTTTTGGATTCTTATCCTACATTTTGTCTTTATCATTTTTTATTCCTTTTTTTTACTTTGTCTTTTCCCAAACCTACTTTGGGGTCGGCATTTTTTTTCAGGAATTCTTTTCTCCATATCTTTCAATTTAGCGCGACCCCCTTTTCTCCAGTTTTTCTCTGTTAGAGTTTTCTTTTCAACAAATCTAATTCATATGTCTTGTAACACTTTGGTCATCATCATAGGGGTGGCGTCATCGTGAACGATGGTACCAACAGTGCAGGAATGACTCAGCACTTCTACCACTGTCTTTACAAGGGGGGCTAATAATTGACAAGGGCCCCCAGAACCAAGTCAATGCTCGTCTACTCCCTTTTAGAGTCCCCCAGCCAGACTTTGGTCATACTATCTCATTTGGGTCTTTCTCTTGGGCGCTTTCATTTGGGTGTACTCAGTTGACAGTTGTTGTGTTGTGTGTCCAGGCCAGTTTTATGCCATCGGTTATATGAAATATTACGACAATATGTAGGTATACAAAATTACAAAATGATAATAAAACCACCGCAAAGAGTAAAACTGGCCTAGTTACAGGATAGTTTGCAGTTAAAAAAATACAAAATGAGGAACCAGAAAAACGGGTTTTAATAAAAAGAAATCGTTTAGTACCAAGATAACTTGGCCGCAAACAAGATATTACTGCTGTTATAAACCTTCGTTTTTAAAATACAATCTATAAAAAATTGTTTAAAAAAAAAAGATATCACTGCATTCATTGGCTAAATCTTTATAAATAGGAGTTCTGGAACTTGGCCCTTTTTTTTAACGGTATTTTTTTTGTTTGAGGGGTGAATAATATAAAAAAAATCCACGAAAATACAAGATGACTTGAAAATATTAGAACTTACAGAAAACATATAACATATAACCGTCTGGCTGGGGGACGTTAAACAGGGAGAAGACCGGTGTCTCGCTAGCGGACTATAAACAGAGAATAGACTAGCCAACCCTTATTAGCCGGGCTAGCTTGTAGTTTCCTGAGGGTTTAATGACTTTAAAAGAAGAAGCCCAAGTCCTCACGATGGTTGATTGCACATAGAAAATGTGATTCAGGACAAGCCAACTTTGAAATAAAGTTGGCTGGAGATCATTCCCCCCTCCAGCTGTAGCCAAACTGGCTACAACAACAAACATAATATTAAAACCTATCTATTCAATCCTTCTACCTGCACTACAAGTCAATTCAAAAACATTCGAAATCAACTCCCCCCATTCATTGAAATCCCAAAAAACGCACTAGTCACTCAACCACTCGAAGATACCCCCCCCCCCCCCCCCAACTCGGAAACTCACCCTCCCTCCACAACAGGTGCACACTCACCTTGTCAATGAAAACACACTCATCCCCTCACTCACTCATCCCCTCTCTCACCCATTCCCTTATCTAGTACATCAATAAAATTCATAACCATGTTACTAGTGGAGGGGGGCCTTGAGTGCATTAAAAACTCGTAAAAATCACCCCTATAAACATAACAAACCGGCGATAACAAGGGGACCCCCCCCCTATCCATCACAAGTAATTTAATATGATTATTCAATTTGTACTGGATAATAAGGATTTGTACGAGATAGCAAGGATTTCCCGATTTCAATCTGTTCAATCCCCTGGATTTGTTCAGATATAATTTAGGTTTCCGTTTTATTTTTTTATTTTTAAAGATGAGTGTATCACGGCCGTTTTTATTTGGTAGTCATGAAACAGGAGCTACTGTAGACGCTTGTGGTCTGTGTTGTAGCTTGCCCATCCCGTAGTATGCCTCCCCTCTAATGGGCGAGAAGTGACAGAATACTTCCCAATTAGGTGCTGGGTCAACACGAGCGCATCGGAAGGTATCCCTTACAAACAATTGTAACCAAATTAAGAATACAACTTTTGATGGCACGGTTGGCACGGGGGATCGAACCCGGGACCTTCCGCATGGCAAAGCGAGTGCTTATTTTTTTATATTGTAATCCTATTTTTTATATTGTACATATTTTTTTTTTTTTTTTGTTTGTTTGTTTGTTCGTTTGTTTTTTTTTTTATTATTTATTATCTTTTTAATTTATCTTTATGTTATTTGTTTTAATCAAGGGTGGTGTGGAAGAGAATGCCGTTGGCATTAGCACCGCCCTTGATCAAGTTTTGTTTTATTTCAATTCTATGTAAATATTCTATGTACCTACTTTATTGTAAATAAAACTTGATCCAACATGTTTAATAATAATAATAATAATAATAATAATTAACCACTGAGCTAATCGCGTTTTTGTGTTGGTGCTTGGTTGTCTAAGTCACTGTATGGTTTTACTTGGAATACAAATTGTAACTTAATAAATATTAGCACAAGTATAATAATAATAATACTCAGTGGAAGATAGAATACTCTCTTTATGCTGTAAGAATGAGATTAAAGAGTCCCTTTACTCTCACAGTCTACTTCATATCAAATGGCATACAACATCTCGTTATCTGTACACTAGATGCAAACATAATTATGTACATACCTAACTGTATAACGTCTGTCCCGGTATGTCAGTGGTCAAGGCATATGACTGGTAATCCACAGGATTTGGGTTCAAAACCCAGTCGGGACATGATAAATAATCCTCCCAATTTGAGATTTTGACCACGTAATGATACGACTTGGGCTTACTGCTGGGATAATGCGACTTATAGGTTCTAATCGGGCAGTATAAATAGAGTGATTTTATTTAAAAAAAAAAAAAAAAAAATGCTATGAAAGTGAATGATGCAACTGAAGAGGTGCTGATTTTTATCTTCCATCTCATCTTCCTTAAAAAAAAAAAAAACACTGAAGTGATTATCGGCTTCCTGATATCTTACTGACTGATCACTATCTCAACTGTCGAAAAATAAAGTGAATTTGTTTTAGCAAATAAGATCATTGGAATTGAAAATGAGCTGTCACACTTTTATTTTCCTTCCTCTTATTACTATCTGACCTGGTTGCAGGGTTTTCAGTGAAACCCTTACAATTATTAACACTGCGACCTAATTAGATGTATTGTGACCAGTTGATTCTATTCGGTTTTAACGTCCTGATTTGAGATAGATAGTCAGGACGGGGATTTTACCCTCCATTTCGCGGGAAAATCGTACCATCCAAACACGTGAGGCTGCCATTTCCGGCCCTACCCAGGCTGGGTGAGGTTAATGTGGGTAGCTGGTACGATTCCCAGCGAATGGAGGGTAAAATCCCCGTCCTGGCTACTTAAAATTAGGACGTTAAAACCAAAAAGAATCAACTGGTCACTGCAACAGATCTAATTAGGTCGCGGTGTTAATTGTAAGGGTTTCACTGAAAACCCTGCAACCAGGTCAGATAAAAATATTACCTAGCTAAAAATCCTACAAACCATTTCAAAAACTAAAAATCCCATTTGAAAAATTATAAAAAAAACAAACAATCCTCTAAACCACTGTCTACCAAATAATTTTCAAACTCCACTAAACTTTTAAATCATTTTCAAAAAACTCCACTAATCTTTCAAATCATCTTAAAACTCCACCGCTCCACTTCACTTCTGAATGACTGCCTCGATGGATTTCCGCTGAATTTCGGCCGCTTCTGCGGACGCCCTCTCGATGTACTTCTGCTGAATGCTGCCCAGCTCAGCAAACGAGTCTTTCAACGCTCGGCGCTGTCTTTCGGTGATGGCAACCGCCGCCTCGTCAATCTTCTTCTGGAGCTGGCCGGCGACCGTTTGAATGGCCCGCTCCAGTGCTCTGCTCTGGATTTTGGCAACCTGATAGGGATGGAAGTTGGTCTACAAAATTTGTAACGAAATTTCTACAAGTTTTATTGTTCCAAAGAAAACGACAACTTTTAACTTAACTTATAAACGCGTTACATGTTTTGAAAACTATCTGAGCCCACTGACATGAAAGCAAAAAATTAAAGATTTGTGTACAAAATAAACTAAACTGCAATGTTACAAAGACTTTTCTTGTTTGTGAGATATTAGAAAGAGACGGTAGTTTTGGGATGGTCGATTCTCATGAAAAATTCGCTATCTGTTACCGTTTGGGCTGTAGTATTGGACAACCCCTCATAGTCAGACAGGTGTGTAGACCAAACACCTCGGTCAGGGTGTGAAGAACGCCCTATACAAAGATACAGACTTTTTTTTTAGCACAAACTGACGGGGTTAAGCCCATTTTTGTTACAAAAAAAAAAAACAAATTTCAACAAACTTCGCGACAGAGTGTAAAGAATTTGGCCCTTAGTTCCAAACAACCTTCACGTATTAACAGTTTCATATTTTTTTTTCTCTATTGGTAAATATTTTTAATTGTTTAATAGAACACATCTATTGAAGGTTGTATACTTGGTCCATACCACCGACATGTGGTAGAGTGTAAAGTAACGGTAAAGTTAGTTGCCATAGATAGACTCAGATTCAGGTGCGTTAAGTGAACATCCCACCAGATCGGATTTTGACCAAAATATGGCTCGTTAAGTTGACAGCTCACTTTATCTCGAAACTGGTAGGGGTGCAAAATAAATTTGTGATGGCACAATACGTTGAGCCATGTTTGGACAAAATCCGTTCTGGTGGGCTGTCAACTTCACACACCTCACAGATTCGAGATTGAAATGTCTAACCTCGGCAGCAGCCTCTTGCATGCTCTCTCCTATGATGCTGTTGATGTTTGGCAACACTCTCCACAATGCTCTTCTGCAGATGGATGGACGCGTCATTGGCTGTCTGTTCGAACACCCGCTCCAACGTCTTCACCGATTCCTCTGCCCCTTGCTCCATGGACATTTTCGTCTTCTCGCTGGCCCGGGTAGCTCCTAAGATAATCGCCTGTTTGATTTTTTTCGGCCGAATTTGACATTTTGGTATGTGGATAACTTACAAAACTTCAATGGATGAAAGCAAATAAAAAAGTTGATTATAAGTGGTGTTTGTTTGTATAAAATAATGTAAAACTGCCTATAAGTTTACAAAATTCGTCGATAGTGCAGGTTGAAATTCTAAAATTATTGGCTAGGCTAAAGCCACACAACTCCGATCTGCTAAGTAATTATCAAAGTCCTTCAAACTCAGTGGTAAATTTAATCCGGATCCACTGTAATAATTAGGATCTTTTTAAATAAATAGGTGATAACAAAAAACATGAGCGGGATGCACTGTGATTGGTTGAAACGACAAAGTGAGAAAAAATTCTTTAAGAGAAAAAAGGGGAGGGAGGGGAGTGAGGAGAGAAAAGAAAATAATAAATTTGATATCAAGTTAAAAATGATATTAAATTTGAGTGATGGCATGGCAGCTTCCTTCTGATTTTTCTGCTTTTTCCCTAGAAAGCTTTCAAATTTGTTTTCCAAAGTCATAAAATTCCTCTTTCCACTCATATTTCCTCTAAGTTACCTACCTCTAACACAACTATTTGAGATATTTGTTTTCTGTTTTTGATTGTCAGGACTGTCAAAGTTTACAGAAAATCTAAAATACCTACCTATAACATACCTATTTGAGATATTTGTTTTTCTGTTTTTGATTGTCAGTAGGACTATCAAAGTTTACTGAAAACCTAAAATACCTCCCTTTCACATTCCTATTTGAGATAATTCGTTTTCTGTTTTTGATTGTCAGTAGGACTATCAAAGTTTACTGAAAATCATAACTGAGAACAATGAAAATCAAATGTTACAGGATCATTTTACCCTTGAAGACTTATTATTATTAGACGCTGTTATGAAAGTTAATATAGCAGTTGGTTCTGATTTTGACGAAATCGGAACAGAACATATAAAACACTTTGTCTCAACAAAAAATAAATGAATTTTGTATTAATTTAATAATATTATGGACTCAAGGAAGATCTCAATATTATAGAGGAAATCTCCACTAAAACCTGATTAGCCTCAGCCAGCCTGGGTCGGGCTAGGAATGACATCACGAGGTTCCGGATTTGAATTTTCAACCACCTCAACTCCTAACCTCGGTGCACGTTGATTAACTTCAGTGACAGAACGAGAACTGGTGTATTCAACAGGTCACTGGCTGGAAAATTATTTTCTAGTTGCTACAGTTTAATTACACCTGCCATGATTTCCACCAACTCTCTAAAACCCGGGCTCCATAACAATCTAGGTAATTTTGATTAAAAACTTTCCTTTTCAATCACCCCGAATATAATCGAAGCACACCCAAAGGTCCCTCCCATCTGCCTTCCCAGCACCTAACGCCCCCCCTCCACCATAGCAACCTTCTTCCTAATAAAACAACATTTTCATTAACGTCAAGAGCAACTTTTTCAACAAAGAGATTAGGGAGCAACTTTCCTTCCTGTTGCCTCCTCTCTAATCTCTCTCTCTCTTTTGTTCCCTCTCTCCATCCCCTTGTGTCTCTTTTACCTCTCTCTCGTCCTTCCTGCCTCTCTCTCTCTCACTCTCATTCTTTCCTCCCTCTCTCTCTCTCTCTCTCATTCTTTCCTCTCTCTCTCTCTCTCTCTCTTTCTCTATCATTCCTACCTCCCTCTCTCTCTTTCTCATTGCTTTCTCACCTTTTCACTTCTTTCGGCCCTTCTGCTTTACTCTCTCTCTCTCTCTATTTCCTCCTGCCCCTTTCTATCTCTCCTTCTTCTCTCTCTCTCTCTCTCTCTCTCTCACTAATTTTCACTCCCTTTATCTGACTCAGTTCTTTCTCCCTCTCTTTCTTTCTCATTATTTCCTCTCTTTCTCTCCTATTACCTTCGGCCCCCCTGCCTTCCTCCCTCTTTCTCCCTCTCCTTTTTTTCTCTATCTCATCTTTCTCTTTCTTTCCCCTCCTTGATTTCTCTCTCTCTCTTTCGTTCCTTCATTTCTCTCACTCTCCCTCCTTTTATCTCTCTCTCTTTCTTTCCTCCTTTTCTGTTCTCTCTCCCCGGATATTTCCTTTCTCTCTCTCTTACTCTTTTCTACCTCTCTTCTTTTCTCTCTCTCTCCCGCCAGTTTCTAATGATATCATTTATTCGGTTACTTCGGGGGGGGTGGGGGTTCGATTCCCCAAGGTGCCATGTTTCATGTTTTCATTCTACACTCTTGGATCTTCGCTCCGTCTTAATCATCGGGAGAACCTTTCATGGCTTTTCTTCTTCTTTTCTGTATTCATTTTCTTCGTTTTCTTCTTCTTTTGAATCTTCATCATGTGCATCGGATTTGGATCAGAAATTTGGGGTTCAAGTTCAGGTGATAGCATATTTTCTATCAGAAATGGTTCCTTAGTAGCAAATAATTGCAACTTTACTGATGCTAGATACGGTTTATCTAGCTTATAAGGATCTAAAATAGTTAAGTTATAGATAATATTCTTTACCCATAAATTGAAGGCAACGAATGTGACACATAGACAGATAATAGTAGTCACCGTGGCCGAGTGAATTAGTGCACTAGGCATTGAACGCATGGTGACCTGGGTTCGTGTATCCACACTCACGCATCCCCACGCTACCATACGGCTTGACCACTTGAACCACCAGTGCCTGTTCTAATGTTCTTTCCTCATCCACAGAGAATGCATCTAACAATTTCTGGATTACCAGACGAATTGACCACTTGAACCACCAATTGATGTTCTAACGATGTTCCCTGAACCACAGAAAATGCACCTAAGAATTGCTAAATATTATGACAATTTCTTACAGAATGCATCTAATAACAATTTCTGTATTACCAGACTGCTTGACCACTTGAACCACCCAGTGCCTGATCGAATGTTGTTCCCTCATCTACAGAGAATGCACCTAAGAATTGCTACATATTATGACAATTTCTTACAGAATGCATCTAACAATTCCTTGCATCTTCACGTACATACTCGTTGCAGCCCATGCAATATGCAAGAGACAAACACTGAAACACATTACTGAAGGCAGAGAGAGTGTGAAAACAGGCACATCAAAAGGGCCTTGCTTTCTTTCCTCGGAAAAACAAACAGACTGTTTCTGCATACAAAGCTTTTCCAAGAGACTTCTATCTGAACACGGTGTCCTCAAAAGATATTTTCGTTGTCTCCGCCGTGGTAGAGTGGAGTAGAGCACGAGACTTGCACGCAGGATGACCTGGGTTCAGTGTGTGGCTGGGTATATATGTATTTCTACTATGTATGATTTTATTTGTGGTGAAGCACAAGATCTTGTCACATTTTTTGTGGGTAGCGCAGCATTACTAAGAGCCTCCTTCACATTTCGAATTATTCTATTACATTAATTTCATTTTCCAGCTCTGGTAATGCCGCCACTAGTCGTTACTCATACAAGTAACTACTCATTTTTCCTCACGAGGTATGAGTGGACCCCGAACATCCAAGTACAGATCGGAAAAATTCCTGCCCCGTTGGGGACCGAACCCAGGTCACCATGTGTGCAATGCTTAGCGCGCTCACTCACTCTGCCACGGTGACTACTATATAAATTTCTACTATATACTTTGATGTATGTAGCAATATAATCAATAAAATTAATCAATTCAGGTAGATATAATCAATAAAATTAATCAATGCCCGGGGTCCAATCATATCAATCTCTTTCACCCAACTCAAAGGGTTAGATGGAAGAGATTGCCGCAGGCAATAACTTCGGCCTTAAGGCAGTGGCGGCTCGTCGGGTGAAGACACTGAAGACATTTTCACCTAATTTTGAACAGTGAAAACACTACTCATAATCCCTTAAACATGGCACAATTGATCCAACTCAAAGAAAAAAAAAAAAAAAAAAAAGAGTAAGCTTTGTGTAAAATAGATCAATGCTGCTTAACATTTCATGTTACTTTCCAAGGAGAACACCAAATGTGAAGACAATTCGAAATTGTCTTCAGTTGTCCTTGAATCAACCAATCAGAGTTGAGTATTTCCAAGTAGGTATCATGAAATATTAGGCAAGAACTATATCTATGTAATATGCTACTGAGGACAGTCTTCAGTTGTATTCAGTTTTTATCTACACGACCTCATACGAAATGTCACGAAGCCACATACCATGTGCGATGTCATGTGTTTTTGATATTAACATTGTTGCCAGTAGCATTATGCCAGACCTAGGAAACCAGTCAATGATTTAGCCTCCCATATCTAGCACAATCTTGTAATATTAAAAAAAATAAAAAATAATAATAATAATAACGTAGGCGCTAGGAAAGCAGGATTTTGTGTCAGGAATTTTGGATATTATTTCTCATTTTTTGGGTTCTAGTTTTGTACATAGTTCCTAAACGATAGCCGATACCAATAAATTTTAACTATATTTTATGTATCTTGTCAACTATAATAATAATAATAATAATAAGCCCTCTGACACTCTGTACAGAGCACGGGCCTCCCTTTTTGGGGTTTTATTTTGTTTTTACATATACATTACATAAACAAGATATTCAAACTATTGTTACATAAAAACATAAAATACCATACCTATAATTTAACAAGTGCTAACTTAATACCTTTTCCAAACTAGGTTTTTGGTAGGTATTTTTAGAATTCATGTGTGATTCTAAAGATTTATTTCATTTAACATATATCTAAATATTTTTTTTTTTTTTTTTTTTTTTTTTTTTTTTTTTTTTTT
The DNA here is from genome assembly GCA_024516035.1 of Bactericera cockerelli. Taxonomy (NCBI): domain Eukaryota; kingdom Metazoa; phylum Arthropoda; class Insecta; order Hemiptera; family Triozidae; genus Bactericera; species Bactericera cockerelli. Next base: position 82,631 of record JAMCCL010000084.1, read on the forward strand.
TTTTTTTTTTTTTTTTTTTTTTTCAAATTCTTTTGTTTCTTTTAATTTATCTTCTTCCTTCATATATCTACATAGTTATAACTTAACTTTACATATTTTTTTTTTTTTTTTTTTTTTTTTTTTTTTTTTCATTTTATTTTTTTATTATTATTCATTTATCTTTTCTTCTACCGCTTTTTTCCATTCTAACCGATCTAATGCTAGATTTTGCCAATTTGATCCCATAACTTTCCTAACCTCTTCACACCATCTCATCCTTTGTCTTCCTCTATTTCTCCTTCCTGTTGGTTTCCAGAGTGTGACCACTCTAGTCCATCTCTTCTTTTCCATTCTCATTATGTGACCTGCCCATTTTATTTTCATTTTTTTTGTTATTTTTTCAATATTTTCAACTGGTGCTAATCTTTGAATGGTTGTATTTCTCACTCGGTCAGATTTCTTTATTCCTAACATGCTTCTCATCATCGTAGTTTGGGTAGATTTAAGTTTCATCAGTTGGCATTTCTTTAGAGACCAGGTTTGACTGCCATAGTATAAACATGGGAATATACAACTTCTTAGTATTTTTATTTTTGCTTTAATTGATATTTTTGATTTGAATATACCTTTTAGGGCCCAATATTTTTTCCAGGCCAGACTTCTTCTTCTATCTAACTCTTGGTCCATTCTGTTATCCAGTGATATTAACTGTCCAAGAAAATATATTCTTGAACTTGATTAATTATTTTTTCATTTACTTCTATATGACCAATATTTTTTGTACTTAAAAATTTTGTTTTTTCAGTATTAATCTGTAGTCCAAATTTGTTGCTTTCTTTTTCCAACTGTCCCAACATTTCCTTAAGTTCAGTCTCATTATTAGCAATCAAGACAACATCATCAGCAAATCTTAAATTATTTAGTTTAATATTTCCAATTTTTATTCCATAATTTTTCCAGTCCATTTTATTAAATATGGACTGCAGCACATTAATAAACAGTGTTGCCGATAGAGGACAGCCTTGCCGGACGCCCCTGTTGATATTGAATGTTCTTCCTTTCTTGTCTGTAGATATAAATGCCTTGTTTTTATTATAAATTGTTTTTATTATACTAATAATTTTTTTGGACACTTTTAATCTTTCCAAACTTGACCAAATTTTTTCCTTTCTGATAGAGTCAAAAGCTAGGGAATAGTCCACCATACCAAGAAAAATATCTATATTGAATTCTTTACATTTTTCAATAAGCTGATTCACTGTCTGTAAATGATCTGTTGTCGAGTAAGAGGGACGAAATCCAGCCTGTTCTTCATCTTGATCTTTGTTTATTTCCCCTGATATTTTCATTTGTATTATTTTTGTAAACAGCTTGTAGAAATTGGGGGCCAGACTTATTGGGCGGTAATTTGAAACTATGTCTCTGGGACCTTTCTTATGTATTAAAATTATTGAACTTGTTTCCCATTCTTCAGGTATTTCATTAATGTCTATTATTTTATTATAAAGTACAAGTAAGTATCTTATGAGCCATTCTCCTCCTGCTTTAATTAATTCTCCAGTTACTCCATCTTCACCTGGAGTTTTGCTGTTCTTCAAATTTTTGATTGCTAGTTCTATTTCTTCTCTTGTTATTTTATGTGTCATACTACACTCTTCACTCTGCAAATTTTCTATTTGATTTATCAATTCCTCTGAATCTTCTGCAACTTGTGGGTGTATACTGTAGACTTTTTCGTAATGTCTTGTAAATTCTTCTACAATACCTTCTCTGTCTGTCATTATTCCACTTTCAGTCTTGATTCCATGAATGTAGCATTTCCTAATGAATGAAATATTTTTTATTATTTTCTTTGTAGAGCCACTCTCTTTCACTATCTCTTCTATGATCTTCTCTTCATATTTAGCAATGTCTTTTCTGATTTCTTTTCTGGCTTGTTTTCTTAATTTTGCATGCTCTAGTTTTTCCTGTGTTGTTTTATTTTCTTTTTTGTTAAGTGTTTCTCTTTTTCTAATTATTTCTTTTGTTTCTTCTGAAATTTTGTTACTGTATGATCTTTCATATTTTTTCAGTTTGTTATCTTCATTCTCTTTCATTATTGCTCTTTCTATACTTTTCACTAACTCTCTATAAAAAGACTGTAATTCCTCCTTATTGACTGGATTGATACTTACATTTTTTAAATTCTCGTCTAAGTACTCACAGTATTTTTCTTTTGACGATTTAATTTTTAGAATTTTACTGGGGTTATAAGGCCTTTTCTTCTTTAATTTTAAATAAACCTCAGACATAACCATACGATGATCACTATCAAAATTTAGTTCTAGTACTTTTGTTTCTTTGATATATTCTATTTTTTCCGCAAGTATAAAATCAATCTCATGCTTCTTACCTTTCGGAGAAGTCCATGTCCATTTATTCTTTTCATTTCCAAAGTATGAGTTGGTAATAACCATGTTTAAACTAGAAGCAAAGTTGATCATAAGACTTCCTTTTTCATTTCTGACTCCATAACTATTTATTCCTAACGTTCCTTCTTCACCAATCACTCTTCTTCCTATACGTGCATTGAAATCTCCAATAATGTAGACATGTGAGTCTTTCCTTCTCATTAAGTCAATCTCCTTTCTAATCTGATCGTAAAACTCTTCTGTTTCTCCATTGCTGCAATCTGATGTGGGTGCATGAATTTGTATAAACAGCATTTGCTCATTTTCAATAACCATTTGTAATGCAGCCAGTCTGCTTGATATGGGTTTAAAATCTATAATATTTTTGGACCATTTCTTATTAATCAAAAATCCTGTGCCCCTGTGTCCTCTATCAGACTCTGTGTGGAATAGAAGATTTCCATTTTTTAGTTCAACCATCTCCATAGTATTTCTTCTGATTTCAGCCAGCCCCACTATGTCCCATTCAATTTGTTCAAGGGCATTTTCTATTTCTAATAGTTTTTTCATTTCCATTCAGTGTTCTCACATTGTATGTTCCTATTTTGATTATATTTTTCTGTTGGTTATTCTCTTTAAGGCTGCTTTTTTACTTTGGATCTAGTTGCTAGTCATTCATTATTTTTTTCTCCCTTACCATTTTCTTCATTAATAAATGGTGGTGGTGTAGGTATAATAGGTGGTGGCAGAGGGAGGGGTGGTGGATTTTTATTAATTGAATTAGCTATCCACATGTCTTTAACACTTTTCTGTGAATTATCAGTTGTTTTTCCATATTGTCTTCCTTTTTTAGCTAATGGTGTGTTTAGTTTTTCCAGTATGTTAGTTGGGGATCCAGTATGTAATCTTTTTCCTTTGCCTTTGTTATCATTTGTTTGCTTTGATTCTTCATCTTCAGTTATTTCCATTTCTTCATCATCCAATATTTGAGTCTTTTGTATCTCCTTGTTCTGCACTTCTAACTCTTCAAGGGACCATATTTTTCCTTCAATAACTAATTTATTTCCTTTCATAAAAACTTTCTTTCCTTCATTCTTTGCATTTAAGCTGTATTTACTTAATAATTTTCTTATATCTCTATCACTTGTCGATAAGTCTTCTCTAATTATCACTCCATTGTTATTATTCTTTAATTTAAACTTGTTTTTCATTACATCGTTTCTTAAAATATTAGAGATGAAAGTTATTCTTATAGGACCTTCCTCACTCCATCTTTTTTTTCCTATTTTGTACATACTTTTTATGCAGTACTTTTGTATATCCAAATCAATTCCATTTAATATGCTGATAATTTTCATAAGAACTTCATAGTAGTTATTTCCTCTAACTTCATATATGATGACATTCAAGTTTCTTTCAATACTATCGGCTTTCTCCTCTAATATGTGTAATCTTGATTTTTGTTCAGACATTTCAACCTTCAGTGATTCATTTTCTGTAGATAACGTTTCCATTTTTTTATTTATTATTTCGAATTTTGAGTCCAAGTTGCTATTAACCATAGAGATCTTTGTATCAAGTGTATTTTTCAGGGTCTTTGTGTTTTCAATCATCATTTTCATCATTTCATCAATTTTATCTGATAGATCCTTTTCCCCCATTGTGAATTTATCTATCTAATCTAATTGAATATCTATCTAATCAATTGAATAGTTAAATATTTCAATTCGTTTTAACAATGGGATTTTCTATCTCAGCCTATTAAACCTCACTCAGTTTTATTAGCCTCAACCTAAATTGGTGTCTTTTTGGGTTTAAAATTCTCACTAAAATATGTGTGCTAGTTAGTAATCATTTATTGTTATTATTACCATTATTCCATGCTAAAGTTATTTCCTATAGGTATTAGATCTCAATATTTTCCTAAATTCTTAGTCAGTTAGTTTATGTTCTTACCTTAAGCCAAGTTACACATAAAACATTGTACACAGTACACATAAATTTCGTAGACACAAAACAAAGAACAAAATAAAATTTATCTATCTTTTTAAATCTTAACAATTTACACTAATACTATTTAAAAGGCTAAATCAGACAGCCTAGCTTAATATTGTAAATTTATATGTAAATAATATTAAAAGCTAGTAAAATAAGTTTAAATATTATTGGTAACTATTTCAATCTTGACTCTCCTGTGATAGTTTATGATTCGAAATTCAAATTTTTTCCCTCCGTTGTCATGATACTGCAAAAAGTTCCGTTCACAAGTCCCAGGAACGCATTGATGAGTGATTTCTTGGAGGAAGTAATAAAATTCAGAACGAACACAGATTGCCCCAGTCGCCACAGATTTTCATGCTTCAGAATGAGTTGCTAACTTCTCTTCTATGTTTTATCTTCTTTGTTATCACAATTCAAGTGTTTGAAATTTAACGGAAATATTACTGATAAGTGATAACAGTTGTTCAGAACAAATTAATTTTTATTTTTATCCTTTTGTTTTTACTGTTTTGTTCTATTATTTTTCTTCTGTTCTTTATAAATAGTGATTTTGTTTGAACCTGTTTGGTTAAAACTTAAGATGGCTTTTAATTTTGTAAAAATTTCACTACTATTTCTTATCAAAATTCTTCAATTTGTTAGTTAGGATGCATTTTCTTGTTAAAATAGTTACTTCTGAGTTAAAAAACAGCCCTTAAGAAGTGTCAGGTGTTTTATCTTGAGTTTAACTCTATTTCTTCTTCAAAATTATTTCCATGTGTAGGAAGACAAAGGATTGTCCTACTGTTGGTGAGTTTTTGATAATTTGCTATAAAAGGAGTGTTTAAATTACAATTCACTTATTTTCAGTCACAGAAATCACTTAATTTTATACGAAAAACACAAATTTAAAACAGATAAACCACTTTTAAGTTATTAAACAATCAATAAATTGAAGACAGAAAAGAATCAGTTGTCTTCCTCTTTGTGCTCTTTTTCCGTCTCTCTTGTCAACTATATGTAGTATTAAAAAGGACATCTCGATTGAAGTCAAATCTCGGAAATAATTATTTAATGTAGGTACCGAAATTGAGCCAAATAAGATAATCTGGTATCTAGTTGTTCCAAGAAGTTTTTAAATAGGGACAATGGTGGTCCTGTTTAAGATCCTGACTATGGAACCACTTTAAAAAAAAATCATGAAATTAGACGTGTTGAAATGAAATTCTCAAGAGAAAATTCTGTTCAGGCGGTGTAGTATTATTTTTTTAAATAAATAAATACGTCTTACCTGATTTGAGGGATTTCTTTAAATTTAAAATATAGCTCTTGAAGTTTGTAGAAATTTAGCAATGAAATTAACTTGGCAACATTGTATCTCTTATCTTTAGAATGTAAACAAAACTTGTCGCGTACTTTTTAAATTTTATTAGACCATTTTCAAAATTTCAAATCTTTTCAACGGTAATCAAGTGACTTTTAATTGGTGTAACTAGTTAATAAAGTTATTTCCCAGTATTTGATACAGGATAGAAACATTATTCCTACCTGATCTGACCTGTGCTTTTCATAATAAGTTGAATATGAAGTAGCTATGTACTTCTTTCAGTGTCAGAAATAACATTATAATTATGCAGGTTGCAGGTAGCTAAGCACACAGCTTCCAGTGAAGTACTTAAAATTATAAGGCAATATCTGTGTTTTTCTTAAATACCTAGTCATTTAAACATCAATGGTAACACAAATTTAAGCTGATTTTATATTTGTAGTAAGTATGTTTTCTTAGATTTATTTTGTAATCTGGTGGTGGATTTTCTTCCAGTTTTGGATTGTAATTTTTAGTCTTCAACTAACTTTCTTTCCTTCCTAGTTCTAACTACTGAGGTATAATCCTAATATTTTTATTTTAATTCCTTTTTACCAACTTTTAGTTAATATTTTTTATTAAGATGAATAAATATTTTTTATTAAGATGAATAATTAATAACAATATTTCAAAGAAACAATGAGATCCCCACAAAATCATGGGGTTCAAACATTAAAAGTAACCCCATTCAGATTAAGAAGTAATGAGGATAAGAAAGATATTATGATTACTGGATCTCCAATTTCTCCAATTACTATAACCACCACTAATAAAGTAAAGCAAATGCCTGCCCCACAGCCATACAGTTCAAGCCTGAATGGCTTATGAAAAATGAATGGCTGTGTACCAGCTCAAGTGTTGACAAATTGTTCTGCTGGCCTTGTTTATTTATTAAGTACCAAGTGTTCTCCAAAAAAAGTACCTATAAAAACTTATATGATGCAAAACTGGTATGAGAGAAAATCATGCTCTGCAGGGAAACAGCCATAACTTACAATGGGCTGTGTTTATGAGACCATAAGAACTAAGATCTGATAAATTAATAATTTTATTTTTTCAATACTTCTGGGTATAATTTGTCTTCACCTAGTCTTGAAGTCAGGAGCCGCCACTGCTAGGGCCATTACGCCCATTAGCTTTATATTCTTCTGTTTTTTTTTTCAAGACCATGTGATGGTAATTTATGTAGAAGCATTACGTAGGGTTTTCAGTAAAAAGTTCCTTTAAGATGGGGGAATCTGGAATCAGCTATTTGGATATTTAAATTTTAAAAACAGAATTAAATATCTAGGATTTGTTAATTCAAGCCACTATCACTTAACAGCTGATATACGACTATATGCACTGTGATTGGTTTCAATTCCCACCAGAGGGCAGTGCCGGATTAAGGCTACGCGGGGCCCTTGGCATTTCGAGGCGCGGGCCCCAAAATTTGTACTAACTTTATTCTATAATACCATTTTTAGAACCCTGAAATCGAAGCCAAGTTCCCTGAACATCGATCCAAAACCACCCTTATAGCGCCACAGGCAACATTTTTTCCGGATAGGTAATAGTAGAAAATAATGTCTAAATAAATGTATTATGAAGAGAAAATGTTAAGAAAAATGACATTAGTTAAGATATACAGGAAGAATATGTAGAAAGAATGTAGAAAGAAGATCACCGATTTATGTAAGCTGCCTGAAGCGCGGGGCCATTGGCATCTGTGAAATCCGCCATATGGGTAATCTTGTAGTGCCAGAGGGCATGTTAAGGATAGTGTAGGATTGGTTAACCTAAGCCTGTTTCATAATTCAGCTCCTAATTAATTTCTTTGGGTTGGAAAAAATCGAAGGAATCCACGTTTTGAATATTTTTTCTGGACTTTTTCAAAGACATCTTTTAGACAGGGGACCTTTTATCTGTGTTCTATGGAAAAAGTTAATAGTTGTATAACGTACTGTGCATCATAATAATTATTATTATAATCATAAACTGGTTTCAGTATCAGTAGCTTCATCGACAGGGCGAACTTGTAGCCTGGAGGTCGGTGGTTCGAGTCCCAAGTTCAGTAAAAGTTTAACAGTGTGAGCTTGAAAAAAAATTCATCTATGTCTCTAAGCTCATAGACTGAGCACACAAAAAACAGGAGGTTCTAGAAACGGCCCGGGTTTTGAAACTTCGAGAAATATGAAAAATATTGAAATCGAAGCAAAAAAAAATATTTATTTTTTTACAAAAACAAACACAATACTTCCCATTTCTAATATTAGAAATTTATGGGAAGTAATGTTCCTATAAACTTTTTGTTAATAGCTACCCTTAGCGAGATTCACCGCTTTTGGCGGCAGTTTTCAAATGTATCACAAGAAATAGACGCGGATACAACCTGTAGCTAATACACACAGCCTCGTATGCTGTTAACAACATACGCAATGCAACAATGCCATCTTCTTCTGCCCGTGTTATTTGTTCTGCATTAATTCTACGGCCTACATGTTTTCTCTACTTAAACTGAGCACCTAGGCATGTTTATATTGTTAATTCACTCAGGTTTATATTTTATACTGAAAAACAACTACACAGTACACATAAGGGCAGGTAAGTAAACTGAAGATTTTTTTTCCAGTTCATGGATAGCGCCGGATTACACCTGCGCGGGGCTTTCGCATAATTATTACAAAATTGTATAATAATTTAATACCTATCGCCTTTTTGTACTGCCCGATTGGGACTAATGAGTCCCATTATTCCAGCAGTAAAGCTAGAACTATTGTGTGGTCAAAATACTAAATTGTAGGATAACATGTCATGTTTCGGCTGGGTTTTGAACTCGCAACGACAGTGCTGAGTTTATTCTAAAAAACCATCTTTTGACCTTTGCAACCGAAGTCATGTGTCCTGAAAACTGATCCAAAAACGTTGAAACAGCCGAATAAACTTTTTTATGAAAAGATCGTAATGGATGTCCAAGTATAATGTACAAACTTATAATAATTTAGAATATAACATCTTCCGACTTCCGTGGCTCAGTGATTTAAGAGCATTGGTGGCTGACCGGAGAATGCGGGGTTCCCCAGCCGGAGCGGAAAATTTTAACAGAGTTTTTCCGTTTTCTGAAATGGCTTGGATGTAAAGGTAAAGTGCCCTGAAGTAATGCGAAAGATGTTCCGGGGCACAACTACCTTTTTCTTTTTTAAAAAAAAGGATTATAACATCTCGATATGAGTTATTCTGGACGAGAGTTTTACCCTCCAGTAGTTGGGAATCGCATCCGCTGCCAATATTAACCTCACCCAGCCTGCTTTGGTTCGCAATTACCAACTTAACGAGTTCTTTTCTAAAGAGGTAGGTAACAATAATTTTGGTTAGAAAATTCTATCCGACCTGGGATTCAAACTCTTGACCTCTCGACCATGAGCAGCAGTCACAACCATCAAAAAGACAAAGTCGGGGACCACTGAAAGTAGTAAACAAGCAAATTATTTTGTAAGTCCATTGAAATCATTCGATGAACCTTATATTTTCTGAGGAGCACTGATGCTACATCGGATTACCGGAGGGACCAGAAATAATCAACACGAAAATGTAAAATTTAATAAAATAATAATCTAATTTACCATTTTATGGAGTTCATTTCAAAATAATGAAACGACGAAACGAAAAAACCGAACATTAAATTCACAAAGCCGGGTAAAAAATAACAAATTACCTCGGTTGCAAAAGCGAACCCCAAAAGTAAAAGCCGGAATAATTACCTTGTCCGGATTTATTAGCAGGTACAACCAATTAATAATTTTCCGGCTAATTGTACTGATGGTAAACTTGGGAATTTTTGAGGTTATGAAAATGTTTGTATTCTCCTTTGTATCCTACTTCTCTTTCCCCCCCCGCCCCCCGCCCTCTCTAACCCTTCTTTCACTTCCTCCTCTTTTTCCTTCAAACATTTCCAACCTTTTTCTTCCTTCAGTTTTTCCACCGCGCCCCCCCTCCTTATTCTGCTTCTTCTGCTTTCGAAACATAAATAGGGGAAGCCGGGGCAAAGAAGGGCACATTACAGATCGATGAGACAGAGACTCCGTTCATTGGCGCGCTCTCCTTTGCTTGGGTGGAGTTTGGGAAATATTTCCATTGGAAATAGTCTTGGAAAACGTTTCTGCGTTGTCTCCGCTCGCTTTTTTTCCCATTGTTTCTCATTTTTTCCCTTGATCTGTAATGAATTGAGCGTTTTTTTTGTTTGAAAATGTGTTCGATGGTTTTTTTCTATTTTTTAACACATTATTTTATATATTTTTTTTTTTTTTTTTCCATATAATGTCAGCTATTTCTGGCGAGACTGGACGGTGTTGAAGTTTGACAACGTTATGTTTGTTATGCATTACTTCAATAGACGAGACAGAACTCTTTGTCTATTAGTCTAATAACTAATAATTCTTCTTTCATAATTATTGAGAAAGTACAGGTTTATCGAATTCCCATAAAAAAATTGGTTTTTCTGGTGTTTTCATCTTCATTGAAGAAAAAGAATAGCTTGTCTTTTGTTTCCACATTGATCACTCAATCAAAGATTCTCTTTGAATTAGTGGTTGTGTCAAAGCTACAAAAAATCTAATTTTATGACTATGACAATGCATGCGACTTTCTTTTGTTTCTTAATATTTGTTTATCATTTAGCTTTCATTTGACACAAAGTCTTTAGCTTCCATTAGCTTGAACATTACAAACCAGCATTCCACATTTAGCTTATCCAGACAGTAAAAGTCATGGTCATGCTCACGAGAGTTCTAAGTTCCATTGGTCACCCAGCACGTTCTAACCTCGCTGGACGTTGCTTAACTTCATTGATCTGACGAAACATCTGAGGAGAGCTGGTGCATTGGATGTTATTCCTTAACTCCTGTTACTCTAATTTTTCGACCTTCACTTTACTTGTACAAACATCATGTCTTGAAATCAATAAAGCCAACATGTGGCGGTGGAATTCCTCAAGGTATTACAGTGGGCCCGTGCAAACTTTCATTCATGAAACTCGTAGAACAATTATTTCAGGGGGTGAAGCAGGGGTGGGGGGCGGAACACGTGATTCTAATCGAGTTACAAGTACATCACGTGTGCTCACGGCACGTGCACAAGTGATTGTTCTAATTGTTGAGCTGCGTGTGAGTCTCACAAGTTTCAGTTATCATGTCAATTTCGGCTATCAAATATCTCTGTCCGACAGACGAGGATCTCAAAATACATACGCCGAAAACTGTCGGCATAATGGGATTTCAGAAATCAATCAATCAGTAAATAAAAGTAAAAATATGTCACAATTTTTAGTGGGTAGCATCGACATTACGAGAACTAATGCTAATGCATCATATCTCCAACCAACCGTCAAATTCCAATATCTATCCGCCATTGGTCGTTGATCACTCTACAACTACCCCAATTGTCCTCACGGGGCTAGGGTAGGCCCCGACATCCAATGTACAGAGCTAAAAAAATTCGAACCCCGCCGGGATTCGAACCCGGGTCACCTAGAGTGCAAGCCGAGCATGCTACTGCTATAGGCCAATGTATCATGTATAAATTGTTTAAAATATTAATTCTCATAGATATTGGAACATAATATTCATTTCACAGGAAGGAAACTTCGACCAGATATCTGAAATTTATATTTTGGTATGATGAGATTCCTTTATTTATTCCGTGGCTGCTGTCTTGTTCATACATTATAGGCATCTGAACACTCTGAACCCTCTTATATATTTAATTTACCTGTACTTAAATGTATCTGCCAGCGTCGATGGCGCTCGTAGGATCACTGAAGTTAAGCAACGTCCAGTGACGTTTAAAACCAGAAAAAACGGATGATCACATTTTCCTCTTTTAAACGAGAGCGACCAATCGTTGGTAATTATTTCATTATGTATCAGAATATAACATCTGAGGATTGCGAGGCAATGTTAACTACTTACATAGTTACACAAAGAAAGCCGAAAAGTTCCCCGTATTTGGCTAGAGGGGTTATGTTTGGGGTTTTAGAAACCTGGGATACTACCTATCATAATAATAATAATACCACTCTTTAGTGGAAGGTAACCACCAGGCGAGCTTAATGCTCAAAGCATTTTCTATCAACTATCATAGGAAGGTAGAGAGCAAGTTATAGACAGAGAGTTGTCATATTTATGTTAATCACTTTCGTGATATTACAACTCATGCAAACTCGCTTCACTAAATCTACGCTGAAACCGGAACTTGAACCACCAACCCCCAGGTTAGAAGTCCGCCGCCTTATCGATGAAGCTACTGAGATCGGCAAGAGAGAGAGAGAGAGAGAGAGAAAGAGAGAGAGAGAGAGAGAGAGAGAGAGAGAGAGAGAGAGAGAGAGAGAGAGAGAGGAGAGAGAGAGAGAGAGAGAGAGAGAGAGAGAGAGAAGAGGACATATTAATCCGC